>JANVCL010000003.1:15315943-15329019 GCA_026546855.1 Erythroxylum incrassatum | reverse complement strand
TCACCAGAGCTATTTGCTTATTTCTGAGTTGTCGGACTTCTCTGGCCAAAATAGACATAGGCCCTTCCTCATAAAAAAAATTAGATCATGCTTGAATTTCTTGCACAGGAATCTTATATGTATCATCTGACTGATATCTTCTCAATATGGAAACATGAAATACATCGTGTAACTTGGCCAATTCTTCTGAAAGAGCTAACTGATAAGCTATTGCTCCGACTCACTTAAGAATCTCATAAGGATCGATGTATCGTGGTTTGAGCTTACCTTTCTTTCCAAACCGGAGTATGTGTTTCCATAGTGACACTTTCAAGAATACCTTATCACCAACTTGATACTCAATATCTTTTCTTTTTAAATCAACATAGGACTTCTACCTATCACTGGTAGTTTTCAATCTTTGTTGGATAACTTGAAATTTTTCTTCACTATCTTTCACAATATCAAGGTTGATCATCTTGTTCTCACATAATTCAATCCAAACATATCAGAGTTCTACACTTCCTACCATATAGAGCTTTATATGGCATCATGCCAATGCTAGTCTGATAACTGTTGATATAAGTAAACTCCATCAGAGAAAAATAGTTATCCTAACATCCCAGGAATTCTAACACACAACCCCGAAGCATATCTTCCAACACCTGAATAACTCATTCAAATTGTTCATCTGTCTGGGGATGGAAAGCGGTACTAAACTTGACTTGAGTACCCAAAGCCTTTTGCAGACTTTTCCAGAATCTCGAAGTAAATCAGATCACGATCAGAAATAATAAATAATGGAACCCCATGTAACCTGAATATCTCATTCACATATAGGTCTACAAGCCTATCCAATGAATAATCAGGACGAACAGACAGAAAGTGAGCAGACATGGTAAACTTATCAACAATCACTTATACAACATCATACTTCCTTTGAGTGGGAGGAAGTCCAGTGACAAAATCTACGTTAATATTATCCCATTTCCATTGAGGAATCGAAATATGATGTAACAAACCATATGAAACCTAGTGCGCATCTTTAACTTGCTAACATGTCAAACATTTAGATACATAATCCACTATATCACGTTTCATACCTGACCACCAATAATGCCGCTTCAGATCTTGATACATCTTATTTCCACCAGGATGCATTGTAAAAACAGTATTATAGGCTTCAAACAATAGCCTTTTCTTCAAGTCATCACAAGCTGGAACACACAATCGATCTTTATAATACAAATCACCATCACTTTTCACAGAAAAGTTATATTGTTTACCTTCCCGAGTTGCCAAGATAAGTTGTTGCAACTTATCATCAACTTTCTGAGCATCACAAATATTTTGTCTCAATGTATGCCTAGCATTCAACTGAGCTATTAAAGCCCCATCAGATGTAAGTCCCCGCTCACCCTGTTGCTTTAACAATGCCGAAATTGTCTTCTGACTTAAGGCATCTACCACGATATTAGCCTTACCTAGATGGTAATCCATAATACAATCATAATCTTTAAACAGTTCCAACCAACATCGTTGTCTTAGATTAAGTTCCTTCTGGGTAAGCAAGTACTTCAAACTTTTATGATCACTAAAAATCCTACACTTTTCATTGTACAAGTAGTGCTGCCAAATTTTGAAAGCAAACACTACCGCTGTAAGTTCAAGATCATACGTAGGGTAGTTCTGTTTGTGAGGCTTTAGTTGCCAAGAGGCATATGGAACTACCTTTCCATCCTGCATCAAAACACAACCTAAACCATTTCTAGATGCATCACTAAACATAATATATTCCTTACAAAAAGTGGGTTGAGCCAACACAGGAGCTTCATTAAGCATTCTTTTTAGTTTGATCAAAACCTTCTACGCCTCAACTTGCTCTTTGTCGTACCAATCGAGTAAGTCAACCTTCTATTTGTATTTGATATTTTCATATTTACTCTTTTATTGTATTCCTATATAAACCTCACATATATTGTAAGGCAAGTTCTAACCCTTTATGACAAAAAGTAATGGCAGAAGAATTATAGGCACTTACTACTACCAATACCTAAAAAATGGTTGACTTGTTTTCATGCAAGTTTACCGTTGGCTCTAAATGGGTCTATAAAATTAAGATTCAAGCTAATGGATCTATTAAGTGATAAAAATTCCAACTAGTTGTTAAAGAGTTTATCAAAGAGTTATGATATTGACTGCGAGGAAATATTTCCTCCTTTAGCTCGTTTAAACTCATTCCACAATCTCATATCAATTGCTACTGGCAAACATTAATCATTATTTTAAATGGACGTCAAGAATGCCTTCCTTAATAATGATCATACTAAAGTGTACATGTAACTAAGAATGGAAACAAAATTGGGTTCGAGCTTTCTTTAAAGCCTGAGTCTAAGTTGAAGCTTGATTAGGCTTGAGAGACTTGGCTTGACCCTAAGCCTACTTGAAGCCCAATCAAATATGCGTAACTTAGCCTGAACCTGAGACCAATTAGACTTTAATAAAAACACAATTGGACTTAGTCAAGCCTTATTAGGTTAAGTTAGACCCCAAAATCTAACCCTTTTAAAGAAATATTTATTAGTCGAAAGCTTATTTAGGCTAGATCAAACCCAAAAGCCCAATCCTTTTGTAAAAATATTAAATATTCCAAAGCTCAATTAGGATAAGTCAAGTCCAAAAATCTAACCCTTTAGAAGTTCTATAAATGAAGCAAAGACCTAAATGATCCATCTATAGAATCATTTTCCTCCTCTTTGTTTATTTACTTTTAATATAAAAATGGAGAACAAACATTTAGCTCCCAAAATTCCATATTGAAAGTGGAAAGACAAGGAGGAGAAAAGTGATTAGATCAGTATTCAGGTTGTTTCCTCAATTACAAATCTTTCCAAAGGATTAGGATTTTGACTTAACTTTATCCAATTGAGCTTTGAGCTTATTGTCCCAAATGTCATTTATTATTAAAGAAATATAGATAAGCAACATTAAAATATAGTTAGGTTTTAAGTTTTGGGTTAGAGCATGTCTAACCTAAAGCTCAAATATTTTCATAAACAAAAGTTTGAGCCAAGCCTAAAATTTGATTAACATGGTTGAAGACGTTAACTTTAGCTCAGACTAAATTGGGCGTAGGCAATTTTTTTCATCCTTACATACATCCTCCACCAGGTTATAATCATCCACCCAATATGGTTTTTGACTTACAAAGCCTTGTATTGAATAAAACAAACTTCTTAAGCATGATTTGCCAAATTTATTTCCACTATTGGTCTCTTTGGTTTTCAATTTAGCTTCTATGATCATGCCTTATTCATTTATAAAATGACTCAAGGATACACTCTTCTTCTACTTTATGTTGATGGTATAATAATAACTAATGATAATACTCAGAGTATTTCAACTCTTAAATCATTTTTACATCAAAAGTTTGGAAGTAATCTAGAGCCTTACAATCTTATATAATGGATCTGGCTATTATTTATCATAAGTAAATTATATCATAAATCATATATCTTATATTTTGGTCAGGCATCACTGAAAACAAAGCTACTACCACTCCTCACAGAGCTAATTATGTTCATCTCTTTGCTACTATTAGGATTCTCCTCAATGGCGGTAACAAGTTGGTAGTTTTACATGCCTCACTTTCTCCATCTTAATATTGTCATACTATTAATATTGTTAGTCAATTCATATCAACACCTCGTACCTCTAATTTTTCTATTGTTCTCTATATCTTCTTATCTCAGAGGTACTCTCTCTCATATTTTTTACTTTTGTCATTCATTTCCATTAGGTTTACAAGCATACTTTGATTTTGATTGAGCTGGAGATCCAACTGATCGACACTCAGCTACTAACTATTGTTTTTTCTTTGCATATCCCTCATTTCATAGCGCATTAAGAGACAAATATTTATCTCTCGATCTGGCATGGAAGCAAAGTACCAAGCTCTTATAGGTATAACCTCTAAGCTCTTATGGCTATGTTAGTTGCCTCAAGATATAGGTGGTTCCCTCTTCTTCTACAACTCCTTTCTTTTGTGATAGTTATAGTACTATACGAATTGCTCATAATAATGTCTTTTATTGACACACTAAACGTATTAAAATCGATTGTCACCTTGTATAACACCATGTTTTTAGGGCACTATTTAATTTGTCCCTATATCGTCACAATCTTAAATTGCAAACATTTTTCGCGGAATCTTGTCCATCTTGGAGATTTTAGAAACATGTTTTCAAACTCAAGATGCCCAACTCGTTACCACCTTGAATTTGATGGGCAATGTTAACATTATATAGATATACGTCTAGTTATAGATTTAGGTAGATTTACATAATAATTATGATGGTATATTCTTGTGTAAATTCATATATAAATACCCAGTTATGTTATAGTTTCATATGCACAGAAATATAAAGGCTTTTGTACTCATAACATCTCAGTCTTCTTCTACTATAAGAATGCGATAAGAAGTCATGTTAGGATGAGGACAGGATAACTCTTGGATGCTCTGTTAGTTCCAATAAGATAGGAACATTGGCAAGAACGAGGACTTAATTATCAAAATAAATTTAACTATTATAATTTATGGTGATTAAATCATTTACATATTTTATAAATTATTTATTAATATATAAAAGTAATTAAATCAAAATAATTATAAGAATGACCAGAATAATATGTGATACGAGAATGACCTACACCACCAATTCCACTTTTGCTATGAAAGAGGAAAGAATTTTTACTAGGCTAAAAAAGCTAGGGGAAAATAAATAAAAATCTGAAGGGAAACCTATTATATAGAAATAAGGTTGCGTACTATTAAATTTTTTTCAGACTTTATTTTATTGCGAAACTTAGAACTGAGCGTGATGATAACTGATAACGATTACTATGGTATTGTTGAATCAATCATGTGTTGATATCTGTCTTGTAGCTTAAGGTATCTTCTGTCATCATCGACAATGTCACAAGTCGCCGTGACGTAACGCTCCCTCACCGCTCCAAAAGCTAGCTACTTTCGCACTTTGGTAATACGTTGGAGACAGATTCCTATGGTTTTGTCTCGCTTCAATTTTTAAGTCGCTGACAGCGATGAAAGCCATTATTTGTAGCACTAGCTTTCCAATAGAAACAAGCGACTGATATGACCCAGGAAAGCAGCCATGTAGTGGTATGTCCAATGAGTTAATATATAAATGGTTCCTTCGTCATATAATCACAACATAGGTTCAATAATTGTTATTTTATCATTTAATTACTACATAGGACATATTTACACGTCAGAGGTTTGTACTGGCCTTGCAATTCCTGATATTCTAACTGCTGATTTACATGTGCTCCTTTATACTTCTGAAAAACCATAAAGACCTAAGAATTGCGTGGCTTTTGTATGCATATAATTAATTGTGTTTCGGTGAGAAACTTGCTAATCTAACTTCTGACAAGCTAAATGCAAGTGTTTGGTCCTTAGGATTCATAAGCAACAATTAATGTCTTTCTGAAAGGTTACTAACTGTTAATACAGCTCTCACTTGTACCACTCTACAACCTCTTCAACTTTTTACGTTTTTATGCATATAAAAATAGGTAATGATGAAGATCCGAGAATGCCGACTATAATCAGAACCCTTACTGCATCATTTCCCTCTTCGTGCTTTTCAGTTAATACTGCACTTCTGAGAATGGAAGATACACAGAAGAAGACGGAGGAGAGTTTACTTGTAAAAGAGAGAGAAGCTTCGTGGCTAAGATGGGAGGTGTTCATTGAAGAAGCAAAAAGACTAGGTTATGTTGCAGCCCCTATGGCTGCTGTAATTCTGTCCCTATCCTCCTTGAATGTTATATCAGTGATGATGGTCGGTCATATTGGTGAGCTAGCTCTCTCAAGCAGTGCAATTTCCATTTCTCTCTGTTCTGTCACTGGATTCAGTCTTCTTGTAAGTAACTTCCCGTCTTATCTGATTAATTACTTCAGCGTTCCTTATATGCATTTCATACTACTACCATGTGGATTTCAGTTTCTTATATTCAGTTGGCGCTACGTCCCTTGTTTTAGTATACATAACTAGTGATAGAAAAATTTTCCAAAATTATGATTTTATCACTTAATGAAGAGGAATTGTGATCTGTCAAAAGAATTAAAAGAAACTCCACAGAAATTGAACCTGATTTGCAATGTCGGAGATGCCATAATGAGGTGTGTTGTTCACTTTGGACCAATAATTGCATATGACTAAGTTTCTTGTTTTGTGGACAAATGCTCATAACAGAGTGGAATGTCAAGCGCGCTTGAAACTCTATGTGGGCAAGCTTATGGAGCTCAGCAATACAGGAAGCTTGGAACTCTAACCTACACGGCTATCTTCTCTCTAATGATAGTCTCTCTCGGGTTATCTATGATATGGATTAACATGGGAAAACTACTGATAATAATTGGCCAAGATCCCATAATTGCACGAGAGGCAGGCAGATTCACAATGTTGCTTGTTCCTACCCTTTTTGCCTATGCAATTTCTCAACCACTCGTTAGATTCTATCAAACACAAAGCCTGACAGTTCCTGTGCTTATAAGCTCTTGTGTCACTCTCGCTTTACACATACCTCTATGCTGGGTATTGGTGTTCAAGACTGGACTTCAAAACCTTGGTGGGGCTCTAGCAATTAATATATCAAATTGGCTGAACACAATTTTTCTTGGATTGTACATGAGATACTCTTCTACCTGCTCCAAAACCCGTGTTCCAATTTCTATGGAGATGTTCCAAGGTGTTGGAGAGTTCTTCCGCTTTGCTGTCCCTTCTGCAGTGATGGTTTGGTAAATTATATATTTTTCTCTTATTTCTTCGCCATTATTGAAGGAAATTTGCTAGTTATATTTCAACACAACTCCTTTTGATGTTTATACGTCAAACGCAGTTGTTTGACGTTACTGTCTTGGTAATTGCTGTAGCCTGCAATGGTGGTCAAATGAGTTCATAATCTTGCTGTCGGGACTCTTACCAAACTCACAATTTGAGACTTCAGTCCTTTCTATCTGGTATATATGCATTTCTGTTAGGATTTGGAATATTTTTATTTAAATTTAAAAGTATACGTCCCGCAAATGAGAAAGGTTTTGAGGCGTTATAATTATCCATTCCCGTGTAAACAGTCTCACAACAATCGGAACTCTATACTCGATTCCTAATGGACTGAGCGCTGCAGTAAGGTTTCCTCAAATATCCTTTGCCGACTTGCATATTTATGACCAGTTTCCAATAAAACATTCCAAACGCTTTATTTTTTCTTGAAATTTCTTTTAGTACAAGAGTGTCCAATGAACTAGGAGCAGGGAACGCACAAGCAGCACGCGTAGCTGCTTATTCTGTGATTCTTATTGCCGTGATTGAGTTGATTCTAGTGAGTGGAACACTCCTCGCATGCAAGCATTTTTTCGGCTACAGTTTTAGCAGCGTCAAAGAAGTTGTGGAATATGTCTCCTCTATGTCTCCTCTGGTTTGTTTGTCTGTGATTATTGACGGATTACAGGGAGTTTTTTCAGGTGAAATTTCCATCTTTCCTGTCATTAAACTGATGTTTTCTTACCAAGACAAGTTTCTCAATATCTGTTTATTATATCAGGTATTGCAAGAGGATGTGGGTGGCAACATATAGGGGCTTATATCAATCTTGCGGCATTATATCTTTGCGGGGTTCCAGTTGCTGCCATGTTAGGCTTTTGGTTTCAGTTCAGAGCGAAAGGCCTCTGGATAGGCATACAAGTCGGTGCCGCATTACAAGCAATTCTGCTTTTCTTAGTTATAAGCTACACTAATTGGGAAAAACAGGTAAAGTTGTTTGTGATTGTGGACAAATATTGGTTATGTACGTTGATCTCTCAGATTAAATTTGATTCACTGGACTGCCCTGATATTGCAGGCAAGTCGGGCGAGACAAAGGTCATTTCAGGTAAGCTGTTCAGGAGAAAATTTGCTGACCTGAATTATCAGGCAGAGCTATTAGCTTTAATTTTTTACGTGGAAGGTGTATGAGATAGTTATATTCTTGTTTAAGGCAAGGGATCAATGTTTATTTGGGAAAAATGTTAAAACGCTTCAGAATAAGTAAACTTGATGGAAAAGGCAAATCTAATAAGTGATTGATATTGGAAAAAACAATTTTCTTCTGGTAAAGGAATGTAATTTAATTTATGTGAAGCGTGAAAAGTAAAAGATCTATCTCCGAAAAACCTTCCGAAATCGCTAAAATCTCCAAATATGGTCCAACAAAATGACGGACTGATAGAGATATTTCAATTAAATCCGATTTCTCGTCGTCTCTTGCACACCAATCAACTTTAATCCGATTTCTCATCGTCTCTAGCACACCAATCAACTTTTCCAGGTTTTCTTCCGACAGCTAGGTCAGGCAAAGATACCGTTGGCTTCTTGTGTCCTCTCGGATTCGAGTCCAGCGCACCTTTTCCCTTAAGAACGTAGCCCAAAGTTGGGCGGATTCTGGTCAAGATCAAAATGACATTTCAATTTAACTAATTAAAATTAAAATGAATCAACTCAGTTTGATTCAAGCTGAGTTGAATTAGGTTCACATTGGATCTGATCGAGGATGGTCATCCAAATCTACAAGAGTACATAATTAAATGTAGTAAGTTTGAAATTGGAGTATTCTAAGTTATCATGTCCTCAAAGATTAATTAATTACCAAGTTTGTTAATCCTATCAAAGCAATAACATTAAATTAAACAATATTTTATAGAAAAAGTAATTAGATTACTCAACTAACTAAAGAATATGATTAACTATAAAAAATAAATCAATATAAATAAAACTTCGTGATTTAACTTATAAGGAATTTCAACTATCAAGTAGTATTAATTATCAAGGTTGAAATAACTTTTAACTTAAGATATCTATGTCCTCTCTCAAATTTACATAAGTATATCTAATTAAGCAATTACCACCTCTCAATGCACAATTACCTAAATCATAAATCATTAATAATTAATATGTTAGTTATCATAATAGTCTAGCATATTTTTATCACTAAATCTAGAGTAATTATTCTCTTAATGCACAAATTATGTTTCTTTCATTATTTCATATAATCCCTAAAATTGAATCCATGATAGTCAAGCGGAGTTATAGAATCAAGATCAAAGAGAATAAATTTAAACCAAGTAATAACTACTTATGCATTAATAAATGAAATATCCGATATAAGTTACATTCCTAACTCTAACAAGGGATTTAGCTGATAAATATAATGTACTTGACAGAAAAATGAAATAATCTTTTAATAAAAGAAAGTAAAAGAGAAATAACCATATGAAATATCCTTAAATTTCTTTCAAGTTAGGACAAATCTACCCGCAATCTTCTTCATAAACTCTCCTTGATGCTAAAAAAGCCTAAAAATATAACTAAATCAAAAGCTCCCTTATTAAACCTAATAAAACCAGCTATTTATATGCAGGGTTATATAAAGCATGCCTAAAGTCAATGAAATTATATTTTCGCACTTTTTAAAATTTTGTGTCATAATTTCAATGTCATCCTTAACTTGATATCAACTTTTGTTGTAAATATGGGAGTTAAAAAATACCATTATGTGCTTATATCCTATAAAGTTTAGCACTACCTTTGACTCTTACGAGCTTGATATCAAAACTGTGTCTTATATTATTGTCGATCTAACCTTTATTACTTAATTCTTTGCCTTTTCACATCTTCGAGCATGACTTGATTTTTAATGTCTTCTACAAAGTTGTTGTTTGCCATGCTAGCTTCCAATCGACGTCAAATTTTCCTTAATTAGATAACTGTGGAGAATGTTACACTCAAATCTGTAATTTTGTCTTGATTGTCACCTATAAGTCAATGAATTAAATATGAGAAAATATTATATACTTCGCTTATATAAAGATGCTAAAATTATAAGTTAATGTAGAATATATAAATATGCTTAATAATGACTTATCAAATTCCCTATATTTGACTTATATACTCAAGTAGTTGAGAAACTTAAGTAACTAGACTACACTAACTAAAACAAGAGATAATTTCAATTTCATAGGTGTACAGTAAAATTTAGCATGGGCTATAACCTTTGAACCCCTAGGTAGTAGATGAGCTATAGCTTCTTGAAGGTTTACCATAATGTTACCCTCTACCGTTGACTAAAACATAGTAGTTAACTTAATAGTCGATAATACAAGAAATATAATTTCCAACCTTCAATTAAATTATAAAACTTAAATACATAATATTCTTAAGTGAATTACTATATTATCCAAAGAATATTTTACCATTTTCATTAATCTCAAAGACTTCAATTTGACATTTTTCTCAATAAGCATTACCCATTTAAACAAGTTTCGAATTTTTTGGGTGAGGTATACTCAAAATCTTTTTATGAAATTGAACTCATCATAGGCTTGAAAGTTATCTAATCTCCATTGCTCAAATAGATACATACAAGAAAAAAAAGAGCTTTGAATTTAGTGGTAATAGTGACAAAATTACAAATAAGTTAATAACAGAATAAGTATGAAGAAACAAAACATTTAAAATTAATAAAACAAGTAAATCAAGAAATTGATTCAAAAAAATTTCTCCACCAACTTCAGTATCTTGGAAAAATCCCCTATTCCTTCATTCTTTTCCAATGTAAGAATGCCATGGCAACCCATTTTCAACAATTTTTTTAATTGAATTTGTATTAATTTCACCTTTTTTATGTTGCAATCTCATACACACCCCTACACTTAATTTTAATAGTACTTCCATAATAAGAGCAAATATGTAAGCTGATAGGGGATCATCATGGCTTATTCCACCTAGCTCCCTTGATTAGCTTATAAGGGAATCCATTGATTAAAATTTTGTAGGAAACTATTGAGATACATTGATGTATCTAATTTATATAGGTAGCTAAAAAACTAAATACCTCTAGGAAGTTGATAATAAAGCTCCAATTAATGGTATTAAAGGCCTTTTGAAATTCTACCTTAATACACAACATTTGAGGGAATGTTAAGATATTCTATAATAAAGAAAAGAAACTAGACCAAATTATGGAGGAAATAGTAGGTTAGGGAGCATATAATATGGAATTGCTATCTAAGTACATGTAGTCAAAACTTAACAAAGGTTTGGGTATCATTTCAAAATCAATTCGAGCAAGACAATGGAAGTATCATAATTTTAATCAAAGAAAGAATTAGACAATTTAAGCAAACAAACAGTGGATAATCAGAGATTATAGACAAAGTATAAAGAAAAGAGGAACCAAAACTTATAATTAACTGCCAGAGCTACTTTGATCATTTTAGTCCTTAGTAACTTATATGTTCATTAGATTACTCACATCATGTTGCCAAGGAGAGTAATAAAGGAGATAGATTAATAAAGGAGATAATTGTATCATAAAAGCCTTTCTGTGGCCTGGGAAAGCAGGAAACTAAAAAAAAGCTAAAGTCAAATAGTGTGAAGTGACTATTGCAAAAAGACAAGAAGAATTGGGAATTATTTCAATACCTCTAATTCAAAAGGTGCTACTGTGTAAAAGATCTTAGAGGCTAAATGTAAATAAAAAGGCCATATCGATCAAGTGGATATATGAAACATATCTTAGAAATCAAAACTTCTAGCAATTGCCATTTACCAGGGAGTATTCTTGGATCTTCACTCACACGCTGACATTGAGAAATCTTGTTTACTTTTGGATAAAGCATAGCTTGGGGAATGGAGATAACATATGTGTGTGGTATGACAATTGGTCAAAATTTAGCTCTCTTATCCAAAGAAATGAGATAGCTTAGCTAAAGAATATAGTCCCTCTTAATGTAGGAGTCTCTTTAATAATACATGAAGGAAGTTGGTCAGGCAATTTCAAAGGATTCAACTCCCTATTAGCCTATTTTCCCCAGATCATTCAATAGCATAGTAAGTATTCACCAATAAGTCATACTACAGAACATTACAAGCTGGAAGAAATAGTGCACCATGGTTTAATCTCTTGTGGAATAACTCCCAGAACCCTAAAGCATTAGCGATCACTTAGTTAGTCATCACAAATAGAATCAAAACCAAAAATAGGTGTATTAGATCATATGATCACATATATATTATATGTAAAGAAGCATAATAAGATAGGAATCAATTGTTCTTTCAATGCAGATATTTCAAAGCTGTGTGGAGTAGAATTTGCACAAGTTGGGTAATTATTGTACTTTATACAATTGGATAGCAACTCTTAATTGGATTGTTAGAACTGCCAAGCATCAGACACAAGATGGAGCACTTTATAAGACAACTTTCGCAACAACAATTTACTCTCTGTGGAAAGAAAGAAAGAAGAGGATCTATAAAGAGGAGGAAGAAAACAAGCATCAATTAGTCGAGGAAACAATTAATTGGATAAGAGCCTCAACAATTGCAAAATCAGCTCAGCATAACCTGTTTGTAAGAATTAAGAACAAATGGAATTTGTAATTTATAGAATGTGCTCTTTATACTTGCTTAATTAGATAATAGCAACATTTTTTATGATCTCAATGTAATGTTGAAATAGCTTTGCTATGGTTAATGAAATTTTTATTAATTTTTCAAAAGGAGGAACTAGACCTCATTACATGGTGATTCTTGTCTCAAAGGATCCTTATAGAGGTATACTTGATGAAAAAACTCCTATTAACTAAGGAATCTCAGAATAAATAGTAAAGCAAAAGTATATAGGTGATGAAATTAGGGTTTTTCCTAATTTGATCTTCTAGGCATGAAGTAGTAATATGCTTCTTCTTTAGCAAATTTCTTTCAATCATAGTGATTAAAGTTACAATTGTGTGCAAGTAGTGAGTTGTGGATAAGATTAAGCAGGAGACTAGCTCGTGCAAGACCCCCTTTGAGAAACTTGAACGGAATGCTTTTGTGTTATGAGTAGTTTTACCCTAGATAACCAGTAAACAATGTCACTCCTATCGAGAAGGCTCAATTATCATGAGGCATACCGTTATCGTAATCACTTGAGCATAATTAAGCTCCCAATGTATTCTTATCCCCTTTATATTTTCACTATTAATGAAATTT
>JANVCL010000003.1:15221863-15232591 GCA_026546855.1 Erythroxylum incrassatum | reverse complement strand
GTTATCACTCAACTCTCAAGACTACTCCATTCCAGGTGGTTTATGGCTGAAATCCACCTAAGCTCCTATCTTATTGTCCGGGTATGTCCAAGCTTGAAGTCGTGGACCAAGCTTTGAAGGAAAGAGATAACGTGTTACTAGCTCTTAAGGAGAATTTAGCACAGGCACAAGTAAGAATGAAGAAGTATTATGATTCTAAGCATAGACAGGTGGAATTTGACGTGGGTGGATATGGTCCTTCTAAAGTTGCAACCGTATCGACAAGCGACAGTGGCCAAACGGAAGCGTCAAAAGCTGTTACCACGATTTTATGGCCCTTTTAAAGTTTTACAACGCATTGGGACAGTTGCATACAAATTGGAGCTACCACCACACACAAAGCTACATCCAGTCTTTCATGTGTCCAGTTTGAAGTCTTATACTTCAGCACCTCAGGACCAACCATCACCACTGCCTGAGCTCGTTCCTGAGATTGCAACCCCCATTCCAGCTGCTATTATTGCTCACCGTCTTCACAACAATGACCAAGAAATCTTAGTGCAGTGGCAAGGTCAGTCGCCAGCTGCTGCCTCTTGGGAAAAGGTGCCTGATTTCCGAACCAGATTTCCAAAATTCACACTTGAGGACAAGCTTTTTTCGGAGAGTGGAAGTGATGTTATACGACCCAAGTTGTACAAGAAGTATCAACGTTTCACTCATGGCAAATTCTAGGGGCAATCTAGTGGGGCGTCCATATAGTGGATGACTTGGCACCTTAATTAATTGATTTCCAGTTTATGTATTTGCTTTCCCGTGGGTATTTGTTTCAGTTTCCTATTTTTAAGTGAGTAGTGGAGTTGTGGTATGTAACGCCACTTTGTAGGAAGTCAGTTGTTATTTTCCCTAAGGCTATATGTTGCCAATCTGTACAAACGATGGGTTATGAGAAAAATATTTTCTTGAGTTCATACTCAAACAACACAGGTTCCGGGATCCCTTAGAGCCGGGAAACATAGGTCGTTACAAGAAAACAAACGTAATTCCTAGTAATATACCCCAAACCAGCCTCGATCCTAACAGAACACATTCTTGATATCAACTTGTAGGTCTTAGTCAAGATTAGTTCCATATGATAATAAAATTGAGAGTGTTCATCTTGACAACAAATTTTTTTTCCTTGATTGTACACTCCTTAAGCTTGCTTTCACTTGTTGGCTTGTGTTTTCCAATTGAACCACTTTATTTTAGAGCAAAGACCTGTTTACATCTGATTGGTCTCTTTTCAAGAGTGAAAAGCTCTCATGTATCATTTTTTGCCAAAGCTTTCTTCTCTTGAACCATTTCCTCCTCCAATTTTAGGTTACGATAAGATAATTGCCAATCTTGTGGCACAGAAATAAAGAAATAGACAACTGAAAGGATCTATAGGACAAAGACAAGGAGTTATAAGAAACAAAATTAGAAGTAGGGTGTTAGCACCAGATCTGACCACTTTTTTTGATAGCAATAAGAGCATTTAGATCATTAGGAGTATAATTAGAATTGGGACAATCTCAAGTTACAGAAGAAACTGCATCATTTCTTAGAAATTGAATCTAGAGATGTTGCTTGACTAAGGACAACATGCTCGATGGCTATATTTGTCTTGTCATGTGATGTGTCGGCTTTCAAATTTGGTTATCCAATCATGCTTGTGCATTCCCATGTTTCCTCTTGGTCATCACTTGGGTTTTGATTGGTGTTCTCACTTCAACCTTTTCCTCTTTATTATACAGCTGAAAATGTGATGGGGTGAAGAAAAATATAGTTTAAACTTTCTAAAGGTAATATCCATACTTGCAAAATACTTTCTAGAAGGTGGTTGATAATGCTTGTATCCTTTTTTAAAGGCAGCTACCAACTTAAATATGTATTTGTTGACCTTAAGGGCATACACCTTCATATATTTGGAGCAATATATTAATTAGTACCTTGTAGATACTTATCCTTAAGGGCATTATGTTAATAAAATTGGCAATTGAAAGTATAACATCCCTGAAATATGCCTTATGGACTTCCAAGTTGACATGAGATATCTAGCGACTTATAATATGCCTTATGGACTTCCAAGTTGACATGAGATATCTAGCGACTTATAATAAATTCCTATTTTTTTAATAAATTCCTATTTTTCTTTTCGGATACTCCATTCTATGCACTAGTGCTCTCACAGCTAGTTTGATGCAATATCCTATTCCAAGTCTAGGTAGGCAAGAAAGTCACAATCATTTTATGAAATAGTTCGAAACAAGAAAGACTTCATTCTTAGTTTTCACAAAATCCAAGTAAGCTTAGCCATTTACAACTTGTCAATGAGATAGTTTGATTAGGCCCCACTCATCTAAATGGATAGTAATAGAAGGAATGTGAATCTTATTAATCAAAGATGAGAACTTGTGTGTCTAACAAATGTACAGGCACCACAAAATAAAGAGTCTAACTTCCAATGTTCAAATAAATTGGGATAGCTCCTTTTCTAACACTAAAAAAAGAAGGATGTCCTAATCACCAATGTCAATGGATTATTTCTTGATGAGTATTCTTATGTTCTCACCTTCTTCTAGTAGATATAAGCTATCTTACAGTTTACTGTGTCAATCGTTTTCCTGTTTTCAAATGCTAAACCACATAATATGTAGGTTAACATATTCATTTTGCAGCCAAGTTCTTTAGTGATTGACGTCGAAGAGAAAAGATTATCCCAACAACTAGAAATATGGACAGAAGACAGCCTAATAAACAAAATATATACTCAATACAAGGGCCAAGTATACATTTTCTGTATGGACTGGATTCTTGACTGAGTGTGAGGAATAGTTTGAGAATTTCTAAGGACCTATTATACGTCTGTTCAATCCAGAATAGTATTGTGACTATTAATGTTGGCAATAACAACCGTTTAGAAAAACTGGAGGAAACAATTGTCGTTGACTCAGAATTAATCTGGGACAAGAGACACCTTAGGTTTGTACCTCTTCATTAGAAAATTTCCAATTGTGCAGCCTGATGCTTCTAGTCTAGATAGATGTGCTTGCTGTCTCGCTAAGGCTTTAGGTTGTCCATGTAGCTTCCAACGATTCTTCTTGGTGTGCTTGGCTTCCTACATTTCTCTCTGACTAGTTAAATCTTTATCCAAAATTTTTCGGTTATTTATTTTCAGTTGCTCACAAAGTGAATTAGCTTATCCATTACTCCAGTCTTTTCCATTGACACTGGATGTATCATGGCACTCCTTCAACTTTCCTCTTGTTGCACATCGGAATAGTTTTGCCATATAGAGGCTAAATGGTCCTTCACAGGAACTTGAAATTGTATTTGATTACCTTCCATTTTTAAACCAATGAGAAACTCATTTTCATAGGGTTGGCAAGGTTTGTCTAGCCTGGTCAAGTTCTTTTCTTAATCCACTCAATTCTGCAAAATATTGAGCAACTGTTAATTGACCTTGTTCTATGCACCTTATTCCATGACTCACAAAATTGGGCATCATTGAGAACTTGAAGTAGGTTTGAGATTCTGTATTCCAGTGTATTTAATAATAAGTAGCCTCGAGCAATGGCTCCACGGAGCAAATGAGCCATAACAATAAGTAAAAGCGTGACCTTGTAAGATCGTTAGTTCCATCTAGCTTCATGGGACTGATGCTAAGAGGGTTAATCCTATTCTTGGAGGGGTTTTCTTTTCATCTATGATTTACCCAAAAAAAGAAAAAAAGAAGAGCGAGAATATGGTTGGAGTAAGGGTTTAGAAGGAAGGGTCATGGCTACGGTTACTCACTCAGACATATAAAGAGAAATGGTGACTAGGGCCCCAAATCATGCTCTGGTATCATGTTGGTGAAAGAGAAATATTAGAACGAAAAATAAATAAATCGCTTGCAGTGTTTATAGTTTACCTTAATTTAAACAAGGAAATGATGTAGGGAATCATTAATACAAAATAAAATAATCAAAATACAATAATCATGCCCCTAATAACACTTAGATATGGATACTTGTCAACAGATTCCACAACTTTCTTGGAGCGAATATGCTTGATGTTAACATGCTAGAAATATTGGAACAGGATGACGTTTGTTATTGTTTTTAGTACTTGAAGAGTTTAGTCTCCCATTCTTTGGCTGGATTGGCTACCATTTCGATGGAGTGTTTGCTGCCATTTGAGTGCTGATCCATGGCAGAATTTCATTTTTTTCTTGTGGAGAACTCACTATTTTTTTTTACTTACATTGATCTAGATAAAAAGAATAATTTGACAAGCATCTTATGCTTTTAACTGCACATCTATTGATTATGTTATTTATTCATGCCAATGAGCAAAAGTCGCTTCTTCAGTTGAATGGTGATTTTAGAATTGACTGGTCTTTACAGGAAGTGACATCAATTCTTATTGGTGAGGGAGTTGATGGTGAGAAAATACTGAAGAACTTCTAAAAAGTGGTATTTGGGGTTCATAATGTTGTAGCATTATTTATTGAGTAACAATTTATTATGATTCTTTATCTTCTGGTGCTAAGGGACAACTCGTTGCCCAGCCAATAAATATTTAATTTCGGGTTCTTGATTACCCTTTTTGTATGCTGAAGGTACCAAATTAGAACTACTGGCAGCTTATGTAACACATTGCTTAGAGCTTATATGACAACTCATACCCGGTGACTATAAAACAGCCTTGTTTAGAGCTTGTGTAACTCATTATCTAATGATCCAATTAAACAAGAAAGAAATAAAAACCACTAGTTTTACCGTGATGAGTTGTTTTTGTTTTTTCGTAATTACATGAAACTTTATTCAGCTTTAGTAGATAGTTTTAAAGTTAGGCAAAAACCCAAGTCCAGCTGACATGAGGACTCAAAACTGGCGATCGCTGTTAATTTTCTTGTTAGGACAGATTTATTTGAACTGGCCTTGTTGACCAGGTACTTAGTTGAGATTTGGGTCTCTTATTTTATGATTAATATGATTAATGCTTTCCATAGTTACTAATCTTTCAAATATTGATTGGAATGTAGAAATATGGTGATGGTGCTGTCCTTGACCTTTTCAATGACTAATCTTGATTATGCGACTAAGAACGCCTTTCTTCTTTTTGTCCAAGAAATGAAAGGAAAATCTTTCATCTTGGAAGATACATCTTTCGAGATACTATCTAAGATTTGCTTTGTCAATTAGGTTTCATAAATTGAATTACAAACTTGACCAAGCATTGCAAAGCAAACAGTAGTAAAACCGCAACTCGAATGATCAAATAAATCTCCAATGACCGCAGGTTACAATGAACCAAATATTGCATGTGTGAATGTCGTGGTTTGACAAAATAAATGAGAAATTATATTGGAAGGTTTGAATTTAAAAGATAAATAAAATCAACTTGAACTTTTTCAATAGATACTTTTGAGTGTCTATTTGGCTTATGAAACGTCCTCATTCTCCTACTACTTAGAGCTCTTACATGCTCCTTCAAATTAGTTCAACATTTATCTAATCATTAGAAAAATTTTGTATGCAAATTTTACGTTAATGAAGTGTTATTAGAAATATACTCGTAAGTGGCTTCGTGGATAGTAGCTTTACTATTTTTCCATTTAACATAATAATTGAGATCCAGGTTAGGGATGTAGAAATAAAGTAGAGACAGTAGTGAAACATAAAAGATTGTCCTCGTTTAAGCTGTTAGATACGAAAAAATTACGCATTTCAAGTATAGTTAACTTTCTTCGTTTGTCTTTAGACGATTTCCCCGTAACACAGCCTTTGAGGTCTTGTCTATTGAAGTAAGGGATGGTAGGTGATACAAAGATCACCTTGAGACTCGAACTTTTATCAAAGTTGATCACCAATATTCTTCGCACAACAATCTCACTTAGGTTTATTTATGCAAGACTTCAGCCTTCAAAGATCCTTGAAGTGTTTACCTCGCATACTCGAAGAAACAATGTTACGGAAGCAATAAGAAAATAAAGGCGATAAGGAAACAAGAGAAATACGGTAAAACTAACCTTTATATTACTTTCTCTCATAAGAATACAAGGAATACTTTCTTTGACTGAATGAGAGTAAAACTCGAATAAGTTATATATAGGCACTCTAACTTGGAAGTCAAGTTACATTCACAATTTTACTTAAAACTGAACTTTTTAAGATTGTACTAACATCACGTTTATCTCTATCAGATTACTTCACATGGACCAATTAGATGACACACCCCTCTAAATAAGATTCTAACTGATAATATAGAATCTACAAGATAACAGAAAGATAAAGTTTACATTCAAATAGGAAACTAACTTTCTTATCCTCAAAGATCTCCATTATTTTCAGATGTTGAGTCCCACTGTAACTTTAACTCCTAATTGTTGCCATATTATTTAAGATCTTCCCACAATCTTTATCCATTGATGATGCAATGTGATCTTGCTGAAGCCTACATAACATACTGGCCTGATTCAATGCTTTTCACAACAAGTCCGCTAGTCGTGGTCTATTCATCTTAGCATGGGCCAAGTCCTTAGTCCATTAAGTCCTTAGCCTGGGTTGAGCTAATCTCTACAAGGTCCGAGACTCTACCAAAATTCGTACCAAGTCAAATCACACTCATCCATGTGTTGCCTTAGTGTTTCACATGTCTCCCTTATGCGTGTAATCCAGTTAACCTTCCTTTCAAGGCGTATAGTGAATGTTGCTGAGAAGTGCTCCGAAATTTAAGGGTCTAACAAACCACCCCCACCAGATAGATTCGACACCTTCGTCGAGTTAGTCTGAAGGTAGGCGTTCACCTAGTCCTTGAATTGTCACAAAGTCGTATCTTTCTCCCATGTAGCTTCCGCGACAGGTTTACCTTTCCACTGAATCAAGAACTCGGTCCGTCAGTTCTTCTTGTGTTGACCCATTGTTCAATGATCTAGGATCTTCTCCATTTGATCTTCGAACTGCTTCCTCACAACCGGTGGAGCTTGCTTCACTTGACTCCTCTTCGGATCTGATGTATCCTCATAGTAAGGCTTGAGAAAATACTCCTCTTTGGTATGAATCTCAGAGGCAATGATCTCAAAGTTTTCTTGACAAGTTTTAGATTCGAATACCTCTTCCCAAGTTGATGTGCTTGGTTGGCAATGTCGCGCAACATTTCATTGAAGTCTCCAACAGTATCGCTTTCATCCATCTTAAACTCATTGAATCTTACGACCAACATCTAAAGTTTAAACGTTATCATAGATTTAGATCCCTTATATATCATTTGCAGAGTATCTCATGCTTCTTTTGTCGATTTACAGGCTAAAATCATACTAAAGCATCCTTCACCAAAAGCACTGAAAATTGCATGCAATGCATAAGAATTGCCAAGAGCTTTATCTTTTTTAGCTCTTGTCCATTTAGATGCATCTATAGGTACTGCTTTATTATTTTCATCAATCTTCATTGGATGTATCCGACCATTCAAAACTGAAGTCCATTCCATAGTTCCTTGTGCTTGAATGAATAATTTGATCCTTGATTTTCAAGCCAGATAATTTGAACCATCTATCAATAGTGGCCTGGTGATTGATGTTCCTTCTCTTGTAGCCATAATTGTGAAACATGAATCTGTACCAACTTAATGTACCAATCTTTGATTCAGTGACCCTCTCTAATACCAATTGAAAATTCGAAAGGATCTAGTTTCATAAAAACTTGGTTCTGCCATAGTTGTTTTAAATTGTATATGTGGTTGCTTGATGTAAAGAAACGGTATCAATAATTTATATATTTTCTAGCACAAACAAAAACAGAAAAATTAAACGTAAAATAAACAAATCAATACCTAAGATTTGGTAACGCAGCTCAACACATCTTGCCTACAACTATAGGGCCCTCACCCATTTTAATCACTTTCACCAAAGACCAACAATAGTTTTACTCAAGGTATTATAGAGCCAACTCACCTACCCTTGACACTATCCCTCGTCCTTACAATCCATGAAAGCATTTCACTCCCAATAATATGACCACCTCGTGCTAACTTTAATGGATGATTTTCTTAACATTATTTGATAATAAATGATGAAAATAAAATAACTCGAATGATAGAAACAATAAAAGATATAAACAAAGAAACTTAAGACAAGAGAAACAACTCCCTTAAAAATCTAGCTTCCTCAATGAAAGATCGGGAAGTTGTCTGCTAAAAATTTGACTACGAAACTTTGATAATGTCACCGAGATATCCCACGCACAACAGTCACAAAAACTCAATAAAAATACTAACGTTTCATCACCGAAACATCGATCAAAACAAAATAGTTGCAACAACACCAAATATTTTGGAAATTTTTCAAACAATCCACACTCATAGACAGCCCTACAAAGTCCCACAATACTAGAGAAAGAACACACCCAATCAAGAGAAAACACAGCTGCCCAATTTGGAAAAAATATACAAAAATCAGTTTCAAAGATCACTCAAAATTTTTAAAAATCCAGCTGTCAAGTCACCATATCCTTATAGGTTTTTCCCACACAAGATAGCAACAAAACAACCCCAAAAATTACATGAAATACAGCAACAATGCTACTACAAAATAGCCAATATAATCTCTAAAAATCCAGCTACCTTAGTCATTATCCCCAAAATAGGCTATCAAATAATTGTTCAAAAATCACCAAATAGCTACATGTTATATTAGTTAAGATATGGTGATTTGATTCCAATTAAATCATATCCTCATTAGGATCTTAATCTTCAAATAAGAGTCCCACATAAGATAGATAACTTAGCATAGTAAAATTTCAAAAATGTTCAACTTTGTCCAATTACAATTAATGCCCAAAATTAATTAGTAAGATAGCTTACACATATCATAACACTGGATTAAACAGACAATTTGGTATAAGTGATGAATGGTTCTCAATTATAGATTCTTTGATTTTAACTGTTCTTGGTCGGGTAAATGTAACATTTATCAGATCTTTTGTTTAATTGTCTTATCGTACACTGATCCTTCATGTTGGCTTCAATATATTGTATCATGATATTTATTAAAAAAATCACATTAGGCATGCCTATCTTTGAATCGAATTTAAAGCACTTGATAGCCATCCTTGAAGGATCATTCATGGTTTTCTGACCTAGAATTATATGCTACTTAGATCGTTCTGGCTTATGCATGAGCAGCAAAACTGATCACTTTTTATCTTTTACAAGCTTCTTTTAAACCATTGTCATGTTAGCAGCAAAATTATGTCTTGAAGTAATGGAAGCCACACTTTTTGCAACCCTGGAGGGGGTGTAATTAAAGGGTTAATTGGTGCCGAAGTTTTTGGAATCACTAAGAACAACTTTGGTGACTTGATGGCAGTGATATACTCTGCAATATCAACCCTTTATTACCTTTGTCACTGTTAAGGCTTTTACTTAAGGATACCTCTGATACTGCTTCCAATGAGAATGCATATATTGAGATGAAATCAAATTGAAATTGAGATGGTCTCTACTGGCTTCTATTCCTTATAATCTTTGATAATATTTCTACACATATTTTAATTTGTGAAAAATTTTCTCTGTATTGTTTTGTTTATAAGGAATGCTAAAATGATTATTAATATTTTGTGTGAGAATAAAGGATCAACTATTGATGTTATATTATTTTTGCTTGTACAATTGGATGATACATGTATAATTTTACTTATATAAAGAATGTTCCACATTTTTAATTAATAATGTTTTTTTATAATTTAGTTTTATAATAATAAATAAATAATTTACAACAAAAATATTAATACATTATATACAAAACGTTGCAAATTGTTAAATATTATAGATTATGCAAAAAGTTGTAAAAAATATTTGACAACATTGTCACTCACTTGTAGCAAACAAAATATAAAAACGTAGTTAAAAATTTATTTACACAATTAGAAAAACGTAATAAACTATATATCACTACCAATGCATAAAATGTAGTAAAAAGTATTAGCTACGTTTTCTTTTTTGCCTATTATGTAGCAACAAATTTTTTCTTACTAATATTGACTTATACTTGATATTTGACTACTTATTTATAGTGTTTTAGGTACAAAAAAATTTCATTGCGAATAATATTTGTCTATGATTATGACAAACGTTGCTTATAGGTTTTACTACTACAAAGAGAAAAGGAATTGGGGACGAAAAAATAACGACGAAAAACAAACCGTCGCAATTACCAACGAAATTAACATGTTCGTCAGTAATATTGACGAGAAAATATAATTTAGCGATGGGAACAATACCATCGGAAAAGAAGCGCGAGACTTGATTGTGGATTAATGTAGTTTGATATTACTGAAGGAATTTAATAACGAAAATTTTCTTCAATAAATTGAAAAACCTATATGACGCCGTCTGCTTGCGGTTAAACGTTATTAAGTTGAAACCAAACGACGTCGTTTTGATAATGTTATAAGCTTCCTGAATCAGTTCCCCCCTAATCGTTGGCTCTCCTTCTTTGTTCTTCTCCTCCCTGTTGCGTCTGCATCTTCTCCTCCGGTGTGTCGTCATGAGTTAACTGGTAGTCAGTCGTCATCAGCGTCGTGGAACGGTGGTGGTGCATCAGAAGGGGTAGGTCTTCTCCCACCATTTGCTTTTGTTTTCCTTCCTACCCCCACCCGTACCTATGTCGTTAATAATGTGAATTTTTTTGGGTTTGTTTGAATTATTTGTTTGGTATGTTTGAGTCTTTTGTGAATGGGTAAC
>JANVCL010000003.1:15174104-15195623 GCA_026546855.1 Erythroxylum incrassatum | reverse complement strand
CGGCCGCTTTAGCGCCGCTTTTACCGCGACACCAAACCGCTCCGCTACAAGGGTCTCTGTAGCGGATAGGTGCCGCTACGCTCCGCTCCTCCGCGATAGCGCCGCGATCGCCCGCTATTAACTACTATGATAGTCATATCTCTCTGCTTCGTGTTGTGCAGTCTATTACAAAGATCAAAAATTCCAACTTTATAAAAAATTCCAGCTTTATTACCTATTTGAGTAAGAAGCAACTTTCCATATCTTTGTTGCTATGTCAAGTAACAAATATGTCCGAGCAATCTCTGGTTTCATTGAATTGATGAGTTAAGACATCACGAGAGAATTCCAAGACTCCCACTAATTTCAAAATTATTGACATCGGGTCTCTTATTGTCACCATTAATTTAACCTTGTAATCCTCTAGCTTTGATTAACAACAAACAAGATCTTGACCAAGTAAGATAATTAGTTCCATCAAGTTTCATGAGGCTGATGTGGAGTGAAGGATTATCAGAACTCAAAAGAATTACATTTTTTCATCTATCTTCTTTAGAATCACTCAAGACAAACAAAGAAATTGCCAACAGTAGTAAGAGACAAAATTCAGAGACAAACAGAGGCTTCAGGCATATTTACCAACAGGATACCAAAGTTTTGACACCACAAGGAAGATGTACAATTGCCGGCAACACTGGTGGACCAAAAATTGAGACGAAAAAATGGTAAAAGGGTGGTGCATGGGGCCTCACGCGCAGTGGAGGCTAACGGGCTGTGGTGGTGGGTGGCAATGCTGCTGATGTTGGGACTATCACAGAGAGGGTAGACAGTTGGTTCTGAAGCAAGCTAAGTGAGCAGTGAGATTAAAAAACCTTGATTTTTGGGCAAGTACAAACTCAGCCAGAGTACTATTCCGAATAGAGAAGAACAGCTAGGAAAAAAAAATTGGAGAGGAAAGAATAGGCCCTTAAATCAGATAGGGCTATGATAACATGAAGAAAATATATCAAAGAGAAACTAAAAGTGGTTCTATTAGTGAATTGAGATTATTTGTACAGAGAAATCCTATGGTTTATATACAAAAGGCCTAGAACTATTTAGGAAACTATGGAAATCTCTCAATTACTCCAGCCATCAATTCCTAAACGTATACAAGGAAACACAATCAATTCTAATAACTATGGTAATAACTCTAGTCAACATTAACAAAGCATTAACTGGTAAATCTCCAATACGACATACGTATTTGAAGTGATGAAGATAAAAATCATAACAATTTACTGCAACACATAGAAATTCCATTTCTATCTTACTAGGAAATTGAAACTTTCAAAATGCAAAACTGTTAGACATATCACATACATAAAAATAAACATAAAGTTACACCATTTTGTATCCCACATTCCCCTTCTACAAGTTATAAGCTTTATTTCATTAGCTTTCAGCTTTAGATCCAGTTGAAAATTGAATTGCGTATTCTAACATTGATTTATCTTGCAAAATTTGCACGAATATTTCTCTGTTTATGGCATGAATATGGTACAATTAACCAAAAAGTTGACATGATTACACTTCAAAGAACGAAAGAAATGATATCAAGGTAAACCTTTTACTCTCTTTTTCCTTCTGCTAAACATATGATACACCCAAGTTGTACTCGTAGAATACTTAAGGAAGATGAAAAAAGGAAGGAAATTGGAAGCGGAGAAAAATTCTCTTGTCACAACCTTATAAATTCTACCAGCTCACAGAAAAGACAAATAATATAACCATCACACAGACCCCACATACAAAAATGTAGAAAAATAGACTAACACATGAACAACTAGAGAACTAGCCCAATACTCTTGTGTAAATTATTCAACCTTGGTTCTCTTGAGTCGATTTCAGCCTATCCACAGGCAACTTCAAGCCTTTCTGACCTTTCTTTTGTAAACCATCTTAACAGCAAGTTTAACAATACCTCCCCTTTAAGCTTCACCTTGTCCTCAAGGTGGAATTGTGGTAATTGTGTTGAGATTAAGGACATGGGTTCCCAAGTACATTCAAACTCAATTAAGTGCTTCAACTTGATCGACAATTCTAGTTCTTCCTTCCTGTCTCTAATGTCTCTCATCTCTTCTGGTTTGTGAAGAAAGAACTGATCTTTTTTTTTGTAGCACAAGTGCCTTTGAATATATACACAAGTCCTAGCTTAATTTAGGTAACTATAATATTTCCTATTTACAACAATATCCTCTTGTTTCCTATTTTATGATTAGGAAATAATTTCTCCTAAATCACTGTTCTAATTTTCATTATTCCCCCTCAAACTGGTAGACGCATAGATGTCTTGCATTCCCAGCTTGCTTATAACATCTTGAAATTGTGCATTTGCCAACTCCTTAGTTAAAACATCTGCCATCTGTTTGGTAGTGGGAACATATGGGGTGCAAATAAGCCCACTTTCCAATGTTTCTTTAATGAAGTGTCTATCAATCTCAATGTGTTTAGTTCTGTCACGTTGCACCGGGTTGTGAGCACTACTAATAGCTGACTTATTATTACAGTAAAGCTTCATAGGTCCTTGCCACCTAACTTTCAAATCATTCAGGATGATACAAATCCATAAGAGCTCACATACACCGTGAGCCATAGCTCTAAACTCTACCTCAGCACTTAATCTAGCCACAACTGATTGCTTCTTACTTCTCCAATTAAGATTGCCCAAAAACATAATGCAGTACCCAATGGTCGACCTTTTATCAATGCTTGAACATGCCCAATCTGCATTTGTATAAGCTTCAATTGTTTTATTGTCATTTTTCTTAAACATAATCCCTGTGCCAGGGGTAGTTTTAAGGTACCTCAATACCCTATACACTGCTTGAAGATGGACATTTTTAGGGCCATGCATGAACTAACTAATTACACTTACTGCATATGCTATGTCAAGCTTGGTATGTAACAGATAAATTAGTCTTCCCACTAGTCTTTGATACCTCCTCCCGTCAACAGGTTCATCATCTTCAGCCTTGCTTAGTCTATGATTCTGTTCTATAGGTGTATCAACCAGTTTGCACCCCATCATTCTAGTTTCTTCTAAAAGATCCAGAATATACTTGCGTTGGGATAGAAAATTCCCTCTTTCGAAAGAGCTACTTCTCTGCCCAGAAAATATTTCAACTTCCCCGAGTATTTGATTTCAAACTCTTGGGCAAGTTTAAGTTTGAGGTGTTTCATCTCTTCAAGATCATTACCTGTGACTATGATGACATCCACATAAACAATGAAGGTTGTCATTTTGTTTTCTGCAGCAAATTTAATAAATAGTGTGTGATCTCCTTGACTTTGCTTGTACTTCATTTCCAGCATAGCCTTTGCGAATCCGACGAGATTGTTTAAGGCAATACAAGGCTTTCTTTAATTTGCATACTCTATTCCCAAACTTATCTTCAAATCTAGGAGGAGATGTCATGTACACTTCTTCATTTAGATTACCATATAAAAAGGCATTCTTGCATCAAATTGTTGCAAAGGCCAATCAAAATTAGCTACCAAGGATAACAATATACGTATAGTGTTCATTTTTGCTACTGGGGCAAAAGTTTCAAGATAATCAACCCCATAAGTTTGAGTATACCCCTTAGCTACCAACCTTGCTTTATATCTTTCCAATGAACCATCTGCTTTATATTTAATTGTGAATACCCATTTACATCCTATTGGTTTTTTTTCCTTTTGGTGAATCCACTATTTCCCATGTTTGATTCTTAATTAATGCATTCATCTCATAATCCATGGCATTTTCCAATTCCTATCCCTAAGTGCCTCATCAAGTGTTTGTGGTGTGGAACTTGAATTTCTTTTTGTAAGAAAACACTTATGGCTTGGAAAACATTTAGGTGAAGTGTAGTGTGAAATTGGGTATTTAGTGCATGTTCATGTGCCCTTCCTAAGAGATATAGGGACATACAAATCATCAAGTTCAGGGTCTTTTATTTCAATACCTGATTCTGGGTTAGATCCTTGAGCCTGCTCTGGTAAGGTTTGAACAGTATCCCTTCGTGAGTAGACTAAGAGAGGCTTGTTAGGGATAGGTGTAGTACTTTTTGAGGTATCTGACTAGGCACTTTCTGCCTTATTTTGGTCAGATTGGTTAGGTGGTGTAGACACAGTAGTGGCTGACTCAGTCTGTGTATTTGAAAAAGATAAATCAAGTAAGAAGTTAGTCTCCCTATACTTATCTTTCGCAGAATTCCCCATCTCCCCCTGAAAATAAGTATTAGGGAAGAAAGATTGACTCTCAACAAATGACGCGCCCTTGGAAATGAAGAATTGATATAAGGATGAAAACATCTATACCCTTTTTGTGTAGGAGAGTAGCCAACAAAGATGCATTTTAGGGCTCGTGGGCCAAGTTTTCCCCTAATGAACATGATGCACTAGCACCTTTCAGGTAATTCAGAATGCTCTTTAGGCGCTCAATCTCTTCATTGATAAGTTCTTTTGGTTCTAATCTAACTTGATCAGAATCTCCAAAGTTTGTAGGTTCAGTGAAGTGGGCTTTGGCCTGTCCATCCTTGTTTGCCTCTTCTTTCCTTGCTTTACGTGGCTTCCCATGCAACTTCCAAGAGGTCTCTCTAGTGTGACGAGGCTTCTTACAAAAACTTAACTAGCTAGCTTCCTTCTTTTGAGGATTTTGTTGGTGGTCGTTAAGGGCTTCTTTGTTGGTTTTCATAGATATGAATGTTGAGTTGTCAGTAGATTTGGATTCCAACATCACAATTCTCAAGTTCTCTTCTGCCCGGATGAGTGAAAAGGTCTCATTCAAAGACGGTAAAACGTCTTTACCAAGTATTTGAACCCGAAGTTGGTCAAATTCAACATTAAGACCTGCTAAGTATTCAAAAATTCTTTCCCTTTCTACAAACTTTTGTAATTTGACACTGTCATCACTGCATTGCATTTTAAAATTCTGATAATGATCCAACTCAAGCCAAAGACTCTTCATTAGATTGTAATAATCAGTGACAGAGTGCATACCTTGCTTGATAGATGAGATTTTGATCTTAACCTCATAAATTAAAGAGGCATCATTTATTTTAGAATAAGATTGAGTAACAACATCCCATATCTCCTTAGCAGATGAGAGGAACATGTAAGCGCCTAATGCCTGGTTCCATAGAGTTCTAGAGTCATGACATGATTAAGGAATCCTCTACATCCGAAGCCTCAGACTTGAGATCTGAAATAGCAAGAGCAGGTCCTAATAAGTGAAAAAGCTTTCCCTTGCCCTTAAGGAAAGTCTTAACCATTTGTTATCAGTGGAGGTAGTTTTTACCATTAAGTTGGTAAGATGGAAACAAGGATTGTAATTCACCAATATGGGTAGGGGTGCACATTTTGGGAGTACCAATAGAGGAGATTTCAGAAGAGGAAAGATCTCCACGTTGGGGTTTTTGTTGGTAATAGTTTCAGTTATCTGTTTTCCAAAAGGCACTATTGGCAATGAAGGCCAAGTAAATGTCAGAAAAAAAAGTAATTTTTTATTCTTATTTTGCATAACAAGTGCCTTTGAATATATACACAAATCCTAGCTTAATTTAGGTAACTAAAATATTTCCTATTTACAGCAATTTCCTAAAGTAAATATACATAATATCCTCTTGTTTCCTATTTTAAGATTAGGCAAATAATTTCTCCTAAATCACTGTTCTAATTTTCATCAGTTCGACCTACCATTTCAATTGTTCGGATAAAACCCATGGCAAGGGTTGGCTATGGGCAACATCCCCAATGGCTCATTTCAATTGTGAAACATGAAAAATAGGATGGATGTTAGCTTTAGGGGTAGCTCCAATTTGTAAGCAACTAGTCTTGTTTTATTTAGGATTTTGTAGGGGCCAAAATACCTAGGTGACAGCTTTTCATTTGGTTGTTGGCCGTTGATTTTTGGTGATAAGGTCACAATTTCATATACACAAATTCTCCTACTCTTCTATGTTAGTCTGCCTCTTTTTTCATTTGATTTTAAATAACTACTAAATGGTCTTATGATTCAGCAAGGCCTCATCCCTTTCCTTCAATAACCCCTCCAAATCAGAATTGGTGGTGGATTATGGAGAATACCCAACGGAGGGGATTCCATACCATACACCTCCTTGAAGGGAGAACATTTAATAAAGGAGTGATAGGTGATGTTATACCAGTATTCTGCCTATACCAGTATTCTGCCCATGACAACCACTTGAACCACTACTCTTTGGATTAATGACTTGCCAAACATCTCAAATTAAGTCTCATTGCAACAATTCACCACCTAGCTTTGTCAATCTATTTGTCAATGGTAAGCTGAGTTTCGCCTCAATTTAGTTTGTTGCAGCCTGGATAACTCATTCCAAAAGTTGCTCATGAAGATCTTGTCTTTATCCGAGACGATAGAATGAGGAAAGCAAAGCAGTCTTACTACATTAGTCACAAATGCCTCTGCCACTTGTTTGGTGGTGAAAGGGTGTTTAAGCAAAAATGACAGTCCACAATGATCAGTATGGTGTCATAGACCTGGGACTTCAACAACCCTTGAATGAAGTCCGTGGATATCCTCTTAAACGGCATCAAACAAGTGTAAGGGCCAAAGCAGACTAAAGGAGACACATTATCATATTTATTTTGCTAGCATACAGGACAAGAGCTAACAAAATCCTTGATATGTGCATGCATTCTTTCCCAATACAACTCGCTGGACAACCCTTTGTAGGTCTTTAGAAGCCCCCCTATGCACACCTATGGGACTACAATGGTATTCTTTTAATATCTTCACTCACAAGACAAGAGTCTCGGGCAATGACCACTCGCCTTTGGTACCTCAATTGCCCCTATTCAATACTCCAACCCGGTCTAGACAATGAATCAGTTTCCACGGCCTGTAGGATTTGAAACAACTTAGGGTCTTGTCTCACCCTTAGACTCTAGAAAGTGCGAGCACTGCTTGGTTATCACTCCCAAGACGATATTGAATCTCAAAATCAAAGCCCATCATTTTGACTAACCATTTTTGATATTCAAGAGTGATCTCAAGCTGCTCTAGTAGATATTTAAGGCTTTGTTGGTCGATGTGGATGACAAAGTGCCTTCCCAAAAGGTAATGTCTTCACTTCTGTACTACAATTACAATAGCCATTAACTGCCTCCCGTGAGTAATTTCTCTCTAGCTCTTCTATCCAGTGCTTGGTTGAAAAAGGTAATTGGTTGCCCCTTTTGGGATAAGACAACTCCTAAACCCACCCTGGATGCATCTGCTTCTACAACAAATGTCTCACCAAAGATTGGTAGTGCCAAGATTAGCATGGCCTTCATGACTTGTTTGAGTTTTTTAACGACCGGGGTTGCCTCTTTCGTCCGTGCAAAGCCCTTCTTAAGTAGTTGGGTTAGAGGAGTTGCAATCTTTCCAATATCTTTGACAAATTAACAATAGTAGCCTTTAAGTCCTAAGAAGCCCCGCAGCTCCTTTGCATTCTTAGGGATGGGTCACTCCTCCATAGCGCACACCTTCTTTGGGTCTACCCTAACCCCTTCAACAAAAATGATATGAACCAAGTATCTCAATTGTAGCTACCCAAAACAACACTTTTTGTAGTTGACAAAAAGCTTATGGTCACAAAGGATAGTTAAAACCACATGTAAATGCATTATATGTTCATTCATGGAAGAGTTATAGACCAAGGTGTTGTCAAAAAAACACCAAAACATATATCAACGCTTGAAATGTAGTTGGAGCATTTGTGAGTCCAAAATAACATTACTAAAAACTCGTAACGCTCGTCATGAGTGCAGAAAGCCGTCTTGGGTATGTTCAAAGGCTGAACTTAAATTTGATGGTAGCCTAACTTCAAATCAAGCTTCGAGAAGACCATTCATTCAATAGTTTATCTATATTGGGGATGGGAAAATGATCACATACTGTGGCCTTATTCAATGCCCAAAAATTGAAATACAACCTCCAACTCCCATCTTTCTTCTTTACTAATAGTACCAACATTAAAAAGGAGCCATTACTTGGCCTAACCATGCCTACAGCCATCATCTCAGTCACCATTTTCTCAATTTGATTTTTTGGACATGAGGATAGCGATATGGTTGTAAGCAAAGGGGTTCAATTCCCTCCTTAAGCACAATAACATGGTCATGGCCACGCTCAGGTAGTAATTTCATAGAGGTACTAAATACCTCCTCAAATTCCTTCAAAATGCCTCTCAACCCTAGTGTGACCACGCCTAGGCCTTTATCTATTGTTGTTATCTGGTGTAATTCCAACAATAGACCTTCCCCCTGCCCTTTGACTACCAGGCTAATAGCATTAAAGGATATTGGTGCCCTCGTCGGAGTTGGATCCCCTTTTAGAACTATTTGCCTCCCCCAGACTCAACGATCATAGTCATACGCTTCCAATCATCTCGAGTTTCCCTCATCACAGACAGTCACTTCAACCCCAATATTACATCAACACTCCCCATGGGCAAAGGAAGGAAATCTTCAACAATGGTCAATTTGCGTAATCGCTATTCAATGTCTCTAAAAATGCCTTACACTTGCAACTTCTCCCTATAACCAATTGTAATTGCATAATCTGTTGCACCTAAAATCGACAACTCTAATTGATTCACTAAATTTTGCTAATAATGGGTGGCTCCGTAGCCTATCAGCACCACCACTTCAGTTTGGCCCAACATTCCTTAAATCTTCAAGGTCTGAAAAGAGCCCATTCCAACTCCAAAAGTATATTGGATTAAGTGTGTTGAGTGTAGAGAATCCCATGATAATAGATAGAATCCCATAATAATAGATAGTCCCTTAATTAAGGGATTATCCTTATAGAGTATCCTTAGCTGTAATATCTAGCTATATTAGGGATATTTCCAAATAAGGAGTCTTCCTAATAACTTTGTACCCTAGCTCTATATAAGCATAGCAGTATCTGTACATCTTTTTTATCAACTATATAAAAGTCAGCAGCTTTTACATTGAGTTCGTCCCGTAATCTCTCTTCAAGTCCATTAACAAATATAGCAGTCATGTAACTCTCTTCCATCCTCTCAACTGCAGTCGCTATCATCTCAAACTACATCAGTATTCTGCCACAATCCCAGTCTAGCGAATGGCGAAAAATAGTTAAATAATCGACCCATCATCTGGTCCAAAAAACCTCTAAAGTATCTACGATTTCAACTCCTCCCAAGACGTGAACAATCTCTCCCTTTCTTCAAACCTCAACTACGATTGAGCATCACCCTTAAAACACACCCCCACTACTTCCAATTTCTCATATTTGACAGCTTGTTTAACGAAAAATACCTCTTTGCATGAAAAATCCAAATATTTGGATCCTCACCTTCAAAGATGGGAAGGTTTAGTTTCTAGGCTTGCAGTCCTTCTCCACAATCTTCTTTGCCAATGACAAAACCTCTGTGATGCTTCCCGATGCTAAAATAGACTCCTGATGGGAAGAACATGCTTCTGCTTGGACACTTGTAGCCAAAACTTGCCTTTTAAGGATGACCCGTAAAGTTTCATCTATCCTTTGGGCTAAGGTAGTGATCATGGTTGTTAATTTTGATACTTCATTCTTGAGTGCGAATAGCTGCTTAAAGACCTCCACCTACTCTTGTCGGGACTCCATTCTAGTGATAGGCATCAACAGTAAGGATCGGTGCTCTAATACCAAATTGATACACCCAAGATGTACTCATAGAATATTTAGGGAAGATAAAGAAGGAAGGAAATAGGAAGTGAAGAAACAAAGAAATGATGGGGATAGTAGTATTGATATTAGCCAGAAAATATTACAAAATAAGGACCTAACAATAATTAGAGAGGCTACATTCTCTCCCTAACAAAGATGTCACTTGAAATCTTTTTTTGTTTTTAGAAATTAAATAAAGTTTCTATTAACTATAACCAAGCTATCCCAACGTTACAATGAGTTCACCAAAAATCATACAACGAACTAAAACAATAGGAATAAATAATTTTAAAAAAAATTGCAGCTATTTCTAATTCCAAAGTTACAAGTTCCATCTATTTCTAATTCTAGTAGAGAGGGTCAACTGAGCAAATTTTGCGACTAATATGGCTCGAATCCAGTTGATAATTTCCTCAACAAGCTAATGTTTGCTTACTTCCTCACCCCTATAGATCCTCCTATTTCTTTCTTTCCATAGAGCATAAATTATTATTGTAAAAGTTGTTGTATAACTCACTCCATCATACATCTATTGCTTGGCAATACGTGTAATCCAATTTACAGTTATAAGCCAATCATAAGAAAAACAAAAAGCTGCTAGCAAATGTAAGATTCTGCTCCAGACAACCTTGGAGTACTCGCATTAGAAGAACAAGTGTTCTTTGTCTTCTTCAGCTTCTTTGCATAATACATATATAGGGTCAAAAGGGCCAAACCATCTATTTTTAGTTCTGATCCTGTTCTTGACAACTAGCTAGGTGAATACTAATGCTTTCGAGTTCAAGGAGTTCTTCCATAAAAGGTTGAACCAAGATACAATTTCTCCCTCAGCCTGTTGCGTCTTATAGCATGACTTGTTAGCGAATATTCTAGTGGGATCCGACTTCCAAATTACACTGTCCTTCATCAACCCTCGAGTGATTTGAGAAGGTATACCATCAATGAGTTAAATCCTCCAAAGTTGCCACTCCATTGCCCATCAAGCATTAGTGAGGATACTCTAGCATTAAGAGGAACTCTATTAATTAGATGGGAGATTTCACTCCTTAAGCAGAGAGGGCTATCCTTAGACCAGTTACTAAACCACACCCATATATCTTCTCCATTTCCAAGCTTGCTCTTGACAGCATTTCTGTAAAGGTCCATAAGTGCTCCCCATTGATTGGCATTTGCCAGAATAGCTTGCTCTCTATACCGCCCCACTCCCTCTATAAAGTCCTATTTTTATTCTATTACAGCCAACTCCTATCCCCCTAATTCCCTTGTCACAACCTTCTAGACTCTACCAACTCACACAAAAGACAAATAACAGAAACATCACATTGACACCACACACAGAAATGTAAAAAAATAGACTAACACATGAACAACTAGAGAACCAGCCCAATGCTCTTGTGTAAATTATTCAAGCCTGGTTCTCTTGAGTCAATTTTAGCCTATCCATAGATAGTTTCAAGCCTTTCTTACCTTTTCTTTTGTCAGCCATCTTGACAATGGGTTTAACATCATGCTAAAAAACTTTGCTATTGTACAACTTTATCATGAAAACACACAAAAGTATATGTGTGTTAATGAAAGAGCCATTTAATGAAGAGTATGATCACTCTATATTGACTTTGAAACTCTCTTGTCAGGCTTATCCCAACCAAATATTTCATCTCAGTGGTTAGATTGCCTTGGGTGTAAGTGAATATGTTTACATAATACACAAAAATTCATTCCTAAATTTAGGCACCATCTAGTCATTCACTCTTCAACTTCACATACCTCCTCAGCAGATGATTTTGGGCAAAGAGATTGGGTTAAGGGCAAGGGTGTCATTGCAGGAGCATGTGCACAAGGAATCTTGAATTTCTTTACCACTACATGGCTTATAATTGCTTCCACTCCAGCCAATACATCTACTCCCTACAAATGAACACCATAAAGTGACTTGAGAAAGGGGGGGGGAGAAGGAGAGCAAATGATGGGACAATGGGACAAATAAAACAAGTATTTTAAAAGAAACAAACTTGCATTACATGCAATCACTTAAAGCCCCATAAACGCATCCTACTAAAGTGTACCTGGTGGAGGCACTATAAGTCATAGCTTAAGTTTACCAATATGAATTGTGCTACAATGTACCAAAAGCTAAATCAAGAACTCTTTAATCTCACTTTGGCTCCAAAGTGTACTGCTCATATATGTCAAAACAATTACCATGCAGTAGAAACCGCAAAACCTGAAAAGTACTAGTACCTTAAGTTCTCCATGACATTGAAATAGCACTAGACTAACATAAAATTCATGAATAACTAGAATATACTTGTAAGATTCCTTACTATAGCTATAAACCATAAACAAAGTATGGTCTTAGAAGGAAAAATTTTGCCAAAGAATCAAGAAAATCCTTCCGGATGCATTCTAATTTCAAAAGGAAGTAGTTGCAATAAAATATGGGAGTGCCAAATTAGTAACAGCTCACTGTCTTACCATCCCTAATCGGTAATCATCAACAACATCAACATCATCATCTGGAAATCGTCCCACGATAGCGACAGCATTCACCTGAGATTGGTTGACCAATTTTTCCACAGCTCTAAGAAGTGAATCAGGATGTTTAATCCTTCCAGTTGATTTCCCACTCTTTGGATTAAGCCACTTTTCCACCTATTAAAGAGAAAGTGCCAGCAAATTTTATCGCATGGGTAAAATTTTGCATATTTTTGTTGCCTTATTATGCAAAGAACTTAAAAGTCTATAAATGAAATAAAATAGGAAAGATTAGTTAACCACAATTTTTAATTTGGTGAGATGAGGATTGGGAATTGAGTTGACATTAAAGATAAAGGTTGAAATTTAGAATGTGTTAGGATTCCTTATTAAAAAAAGAAATAGTATTAAGTTAAATATATTATTTCACGTTACATATGTCATCCTAGTTATTTAGGACTTGTAGAATTTTTATTAGAATAGGATTTAAATTTGTTAGGAACCCTTTCCTACAAGAATAAGGGTTCTAAAAATTTCTCTATAAATATGTGTATGTTTAGCCCTTTAATGACAAGCAATTTGAAATTCTACAAACTTGAGCTTTTAAATAGAAGATGTGATGCTTTCTTCTAAGAGTGATTCTTAGACCCTAGGAGTGATTCACAGTTTCCCACTCTATTGTTTTGGTTCCTCACTAAATTCCAACAAACCTAACCTAAATTCCAACCATCTTAAACCTAAATTCTAGCCATATTAAACCCTGAAATTCTAAGTCTAAATTTTCAGCAATAAACCCAAAAAACCCAACTAAACCAAACCAAAATTTCAGCATTCCTAGCCGAAATCCAGCCCTGAACTTTAATCCTCCAACAACCTAATATCAGCCATATGTCCTAATTTTTTTATTTTTAGCTTCTAGTTAATACTTTATTTGTCCTACATCACTTTTTCTTCATGATTTAAAACAAGATCAAAAAATGCATTACCACAAAGATAGTATGTGGTATTATGCAATTCATTAGCCTTGACAATTGACAACTTTATTTGGTTGTCTAAAGGATTCCCAACACAACTGTCAGTATTATGCATAGGAAATAATTAGTTAGAGGATTTTATGGGATAAGATTATTAGTTAGCTGTATATTTATGTATGGATATAAGTAGTTATATGATTGTGTATATCCCTAATTTCTAGGATATATTTTAGGGATATCGCTTGTATATATTCTTGTAAACTATTCAAGTAAATGCATAATAGTATTATTATGCTTTTCAACATCGGATTTGTGTTATACATCATAATGCTTATTACGTCAAAATCTTAATTAAATTGTGTCACATGCCACCAAACATCATCTAAGACAATATAAAGACTTAGATTCCTAGCAAAACCACCTTCTCATAGATATCATGCTGGTCAGGAAATTTTGTTCTAAATTATTAACAGCATGAATTCAAAAATAAAAACAATCATTGTTAGGTGCAGTGTACATCAATGAGGTTCACCTTTAAACCAGAAAATAAAAACAAATTCAGCTAACCAATCATGAAATGCAGTTTTAACTTTAATCTTGAAAATCATGGAATTTAATAGGTATGATAAAGCTAGTTAGAAGTTACTGAAACAAAATCCTCCAAAATGACATTATCATTTCAAAATAAACTAAATCTAAAAACAAAAGGAATTTCTGTTATGTTAAAAAGGCTCTACCACAAGTGGAGTATCAGTTAAAATACAGTCCACAATAGGCAATCCAAGGGAAGCCCTCGCCGCATCTGCTACTTGCAAGTGCCGAATTCTAAGCTCCTCCTCCATCCCACAGTCCAGGACCAGTCCTACCTACTTCACATCACAATTTCAATATGGTGAGTGAACTGCAGTACATCCATCTTAATCAAAGCTCAATTATATGAGCAATCATGATAGAGAAAATACAGTTTAAAACCAAGACGTATATTTTAACTTAAGGGATTTATTCTAAAATAACAAATCAATATTACCACATACGAAAAAAGTAACACCTTATTCTGGTGAACAGGTTGCAGTGCCCATGAATCTTCTGCGAATCGGTCAAGAGCATACCCTTCAACATATAACACATTAGGAATTGGCCAGAATAGCATTGCAGCATTAAGCACCTATATAAATTATAAAGAAATTGCATTAAGAAAGAAAAGGTGTGTGTGAAAAAAAAAAGTGTGTTTGTGATTGCGTGTATGTGTGTGTAAGAAAGAAACTTTGCATGTCATACATTAGGGTGTGTAATGAGACAATCGACGACCGAAGATAGAGCACGAGCGACGGGCAAAGCATCGCCGGCGTATCCACCAATGGCGGCTCCAACTCCAGTGGGCACAATCATCACGCTTGTGTATTCCCTCCGCGACTGTATTACTCCTCAATATGAACTCGTCAGAATTATTTCGTCCCATTCTTAAGAGATAGTAGAGAGAAAAAGAAGATTTACCCTTGTTGAACATTTGGTAGCAAAACATGAAGTTTTTAATCTCCTCAAACGAGGTGATTTTCCAGTGAATGATGGAACGCGGCAGTGATAAAGAGTAGCAGTGGCCATATTCCAGCTATGGTTGTGGTTGTGGCTGTGGATATGGTGCTGGGGAGAGCGAGACGGCAGTGAGCTAACCTGATATTGAACAGACAAGTATGTGAGAAATATGTAAATAGATAAAATTAAATTATATGTTTAGGTGTAATAAAATTTTAAATTTTTTAAATTTTTACTTTTTAAAAGTTTTTTAAATTTCATTTTCAAGGATTATTCATCAAATTACTCTTGCTTATGGTTTTATGGGTTGACGGCAAGATCATATAGAAATTAAGCAAGTTCCACGTCTTTGTAAGATCCCTTGCTCTCTACATAATCACAATGAGAGAGAAGAAGCTTTCCCTTCTCTCTATCCTCAGTTTCCAGCTAGTCTTCTACCAAAATGTTCTATCGTTCCTACTTGAACCCTGATCCCCTACTAGTTTTCTCTGCATCGCCTCCTTCGTCCCCTTTCTTTTCTCTCCTTTGTTCCCCCAAACCTTCCTTATTGCCCTTGAATTTCTGCTGGACGTGTCCACCGTACAACAAGAATTCCCTCCCTTGCCCTCCAAAACATCTCCACTTCCTATTTCTCACCTACAGCCATCTCCACCCCTTGTTATTTAATCCTCTCTGGTAGAAAAACCATCTCCTTCTTCCCTAGAAACAAAAAGAAGCTAGAAGCAGGTTGTTGGTGAGGATAAAGACCTCTCCCTTCACTACTCCCCTTAGAGAGGATGGAGGTAGACTCATTGTAGCTCTTAAGATGGACATCCTGCAAGCTGAAGTGAAGTGGGCATTCACCTGCAAGCTTCTTTAATAGGCTTCTTCTTTGAGAAAAGACCTCCCTTCCTTGTCCTTTAGAAGTGGACGTTCACCATGTGGAAGATCAAAGGCCTTTTCAACGTGCTCTTAGCAGATAATAGCTCTGTTCTCTTCACCTTTGCTTCTAAACCTTAGGCTCACAAGGTAATAGAGAAAAGACCTTCAACTTTCCTCTTTATTTTAAACTCTTGGGAACTTGGGTTTCAAAGTTCAAACAAATTCAGTTAGCTTTAAAGCAATTTCATTATGGGTTAATTTATATAACATTTCCTTGAAATGCTGGAGAACAAAAGGATTAATCCTGATTGTTAATTTTCTTGGAAAACCTATATGTACGTATGAAAATACTACGAGGAGAAAGAGAATTAGATATGCTTGTCTTTGTGTTAATATAAACATTTCAAAGGAGCTACCAGATCAAATACCTTTAATGAGACTATGGCCTAATGGGAAACTCTACGAGGGTTGTGTATCTATTGACTATCATTACGAGCCCTATTTAAAGCTAGAGGGTAAGGTCTAGAAGCATATGGGGAAAACCTTCAACGGAGGAGATTATTTTGAATTAGGGGGACTTAATGAGGAAAGGAAAGTGATGGAGGCTGAATCTGGCCCTAATGTACAGTCGAAAATATTGGTACATCCTAAGGAATTGACAATGCCCCATCGAAAAATATGGGTTCATTCTAAGACTTCCATCCAGAAGATCTGCCCAAGGCAAGAAGGATTGAAAAGTGTGATGTAGTGATTGTAAAGGAGACTGGTATCTTGGAGGATATCTTAAACAAAAGTGAAACAATTATTCTCTCTTAGTCCCTTGTCTACACTAATAATAATTGGTCAAATGATTAATTTAAGGCTATGTTTGATAGGGCGATTAATAATGAAATAGAGTAGAATATAATATTATTTCATCGTTTGAGATGAGAGTTTATAATGGAATGAGATAGAATAAGATGAAAGGAGAGAGTTTCACATTATTCTATCCTAAACAGTAAAAATGAGTTATCTACAATTTGAGAGGTTTAAAATAAAATGTAAAATGATAAATATGTACTACCTAATATACCCTTAATAATTTTTTATAATACCAGTTATACCTATCAATATGTGTTTTGATCTATTAACATATGTTTTATTCTATCAATGGTAGAATAATCATTTATTATTATTATATATACATTCCATTCTATTCCATCTATCTTTTAAAAAACATTTCACTATATTACATTATGAATCTTTTCATCCCTTCCAAACAATAATTTTTTAATATTACATCTATTTACATTCTATTCAATTATAAACAATTTCATTTCATTCAATTCTATTAAAAACCTTACATCCAAACCAAACATAGCCTAAAGGGCAATTTCATAATGTTACAAGAAAAAAAAGCTAAGGATAAGCCTCTGAATAAATGAAATTCTTCCTATGGAATATCAGGGGCTTGAATTGCCCTAAAAGCTAATGGCTTTAAGGGATTTTGTCTACAATGTGAATCCATGTATTTTTTATTTTGAAAACTAAAATATGGTCAGAGAATCTCATAATTTTGGGCTTTAAGTGGAGTGCTCTCTAACCATCTATTCCATTTTGCAAGTAGAAAAATAATTGCACATGATCCTGAGCTGGTTGATGTAGATCTTATTTAGGCTATAGTATAAGTGTAACAACTCAGATCTCAAACTGTTGTACTAGCTAGGTTGGGCCCTAAAAAGGTGGAGAGTGTGAGATCCCATATCGGTTGGAGAAGATAACGGAGTACGCCTTATAAGGGTATGGATACCTCTCCCTTACAGGCGCGTTTTCTCGAGCGAGTATGTCGGAGGAACAAAACCTTGATAACTAGGACAAAAGAGGACAATATCTGGATGAGTGGGTGGTGATACTAGGTGTCAACCTAACCCTAAAAGACGCGTTTTCCTGAGCAAGTGTACGAGAGGAACAAAACCTTGATGGGCAAGGCCTAAAACGGGCAATATCTGTGAGCTGGTGATCTGGGTTATTACAATAAGTTATCCATATGAAGTGAAAATTCATTGTGCTTGTTCTTCTGTAGTGTATGGCTCAAACTATGCATTCCAAAGGAAATAATTATAGGAAAGTTTGCTATGTTTTCAAGGTAGAGTGGATGGTCCCTGGCTTATTTATGGAAAATTCAATTCCACCTTATATAAAAAGAGGATGAAGGTCAATTCTCCCTAAGAAATTTCTCTTATGATTTTAAAAATTCTTTGGAAAATTTCCCAACTTTTAAAGTTGAGAGAAGTTTTAGAAAATGGAAACCTTTGTCATATTGAAAATGGAAAAAAAACTCTCTATGGTTTAATAATTGGAGTGGTCAATGATAGTTGTAGGTTGAATGATGTTTTAATAGTCATTTTAGTATATTTTTAGTTGTTAATTACTTGATTCATGTTAGAATTATATTAGTTGGTTAGATATTGATGTTTTGAGTGTTATGTAGGTTAGAGTGTGCTATTAAGCTTTACTTTTATGTGTTTGAGGTGTTTTAATGTGTTTGTTAGTATTTGCGACCAAATATAGAAGAATAGAGAAAATTTGGAGGAAACCCGGTGGAGGACCCAAGGCCACGATCGTCACATCAAACCATCGTGGCATGCATGAGGTCAAACGTGGACGGCCTCCCAAACTTAATTTTTCCCGGGTTATTTCAGACTTTTAAGCCTAGGTAAATCCTAGTTTTTACCCCAATTAGCAGAGACTACATAAAACAAGAGAAATGACATAGAAAGGAGAGTCTCCATTTGCCACTTTGGGAAAAAGCTAAGGAAGAGAAAGAAGGAAGAAGGAAGAGAGAAAAGGTGGAGTTTCAACTGCTGCTTCAACCTCCAATCCTCCAAGTTATCTTTTCTTCTTTTCATCTTTTATTTCTTTCATTAGATGTATGAGATGGAATTATGATGATGAATCTTGGTTCAAGGATGTTCTAACCTCTTTTAAGGATTTATACTTGATTCAATATTAATTTAGTTGCTTTTACTGTTAATGATATTGGGTATTGTGATTATTTGTTGTCATTGCATGCTTCGGCAATCCATTGAGAGATTGAACCAAATGCAAAATGATTAGCTTGATTAATGAGAGTTAAATGATCTGAGAGACCGGGTAAATAATCAAATCAGTAATTATATGGAGAGGGATCTCATATGAGGACCCGGTTGTTTATTGGAATACTTAAGAACTAGTTAGGATGTGGGATGTTTTGTTAATCGAGAGATTACATGTTCAATGACTCAATTTAATTAAGGTTTATGATTTAGGCTTAGTAACTACAACTCGAGAAAGACTAATCCACCCTTTGAAAGTCTAAGATCGACACCGCATTAACACAAAAGTGACTAAGTTATCATTGATGATAGGATAAATCCCCTTTCTCATAATTTGTTAATTTTCCTTGTTTGAATTTCAATTGTCAATTGGTGGTACTCAAATTTGATTTCTTCCATTAATTTAGAATTCTCATTTTAATCACTCCATATTCAATTGTTACTTTTTTGTTTAGTTTTTATTTTCATTTTAATTACACTTTTAGGCCTTAGACAAATTAGGATTCGATTAGTTCATTAATTCCTCGTGGGATCGACACCTCATATTCTACGCTACAAGATGTGCGCTTGCAAAATATTGAGGGTTTTATAAGATTAAAACTTACTTAATAAGTTTTTGGTGTCGTCGCCGAAGAGTTAGTAATTAGTTGGATTCCTTTAGTCTAACGAATTTTCGTTCCTCTTGTGTCATTATAGTTGCATAAACACAAGAGTTACTCGAAATTCAAGTCAGATCGTCGAAACCTTAGCACTTGACATCAGCCATTCGGAACGACCAATTTGACAAGTAAGACGCTAAGAAGAAGAAATTAAAGAACCTATGGCGAAAGAATTTCATCAAGAATTTGACCAAGGAGGAAACCAAGGAAACCAGTTGTGAACCCTTATGGACTTCATGAGACCGATGTTTGATGCTACAAATCAAGACATGACTCAATCGTCGGTTCAAGTAGCTTCATTTGAAATTAAGTATGCCTACTGAACATGTTGCAAACAAATGCGCAATTCTATGCGTTGTCTAACTAGGACCCTAATGCGCATATAGTAAATATCCTAGAAATATGTGATACCTTTCGATATCATTGAATGTCGGAAGATGTCTTTAGGATGAGGCTCTTCCCCTTCACAATAAAGGATAGGGCTAAGGCATAATATCATTCGTTGAATCTAGTAAATGTCACAACTTGGGAGCAGTTAGTACGTGCATTCCTATATAAGTACTTCCCTCTTACGAAGACTGCAAAATTGATAAAGGAAATCACAAATTTCCAATAAAGTGATAGGGAATCACTTTATGAGGCTTGGGAATAGTTTAAGGATTTACAAAGGAGGTGCCCACGCCATAACCTACTAAAGAAATTCCTATTGCAAACCTTCTATAATGGCGTTAACCCATCCACACGAGGAACCATAGATGCGATATGGTGGATCTTTAATAAGGAAGACGATTGATGAAGCGAATGAGTTATTGGAGAAAATGGCTAGTAACAATTGTCTTTGGACAATAGATAAGAGTAGACAATATACAACCCTCCACCAGTAAAAGGGAGCTTTAATTGTTGAATCATGGAAATGCAAGCTAAGATTGATAACTTGACCTAATAACTAAATAATATGAAAGCCTTTTCTTCAGCTTCTGTGAAGGCTATTCAACAAAGATGTGAGTTGTGTGGATAAAATAACCACGACACTATTGATTGCTTTCTAATGAAAGACCATGAACTGAAACAAGTTAACTATATGGGAGTGCAATTTGGTCAAGAAGGGGGGAACAACCCCTATTTGAACACATATAACCCTGGGTGGACAAATCACCCGAACTTCTCTTAGTCAAACAATGAGGGAGGTAAATTCTGACCTCAAAGACCACCTAGTTTTCAACAGGAGAAACCAAACTCGATGGACTCCAAGTTAAATAAGATTTAAAAAAGACTGGGGCATGGAAGACACTCACAAGAGGCTATAAGGAAAATTTGAATTAGTAACAAAATTCCATGTCTCCTTCATACACAACTTAGAAGTCCAGATGAGTCAATTAGCAGACGTATTGTCGACACAAAGTGTGGGAACCCTTCCTAGAAATATCGAAAAAAATCCAAAGGAAAGGATAATGGTAATCACCCAGGCTCCTGAAGAAAATCCCAATCAAGTTAAAGACAATGGGGAAGAAGAAAGGTGAAAGATCAATGAAAGTTCCCTGCAAGTTAAATATAACCTAACTGAAATCAAGAAATATCAACCTTCGATTCCATACCTGATTCAAGCGATGAGGAAGTCAAAGGAAGTAGGAATGAATGAAGTTTTTGATATAATAGAGCAATTAAAAGTGCAACTCGCTTGTATAAAATTTGTAAAAGAGAAGTTGGAGAATGAATTGATAAGCAAAATGAACTCCATTGAAGTGATAACACTACCACAAAATCAAGATGACCTAAGAGATTTTTACATCCCATGCACTATTAGTAATGTTAGAATACATAAGGCGTTTGTGGATCTAGAAGCTAGGAGCTAGTATGATGCCTTATACCTTGTGTAAGAAAATGGAGTTAGGCAAACTAACACCCCACCAGGATACGTGTTCAAATAGCTGATAGATGAATCCACAATCTTAGAGGTATAGTCAAGGATGTTTTGGTTAGGGTTGATAAGTTCACATTTCCCACAGATTTTGTAATTTTAGACATAGAAGAAGATGTTAAGACACCTATTACGTAACATCCCGTCCCCAAAGGAAGGGCTAGGACCCGATCTGGTATTTGTGACCTCAATGAGAGACGCAGGATATGCATTAGTTGGTATGTATTGTAAGTTCTGAGTCACGGTTATGAGTGTTAGAAGGTTGATGGTCTGATTGGGTGAATGACCGACCGACCAAGCGAGTGAACACTGACTGATCGCCCGT
>JANVCL010000003.1:15144542-15156402 GCA_026546855.1 Erythroxylum incrassatum | reverse complement strand
CTAAGCTCTAACTTAGTTTCTTTTGAAACTAACTCTCTTAACTTTCATCTTTACAATCCAACTATCTCCAAAGCTTCTTTTAATTTCTTTTTTATATTTTCTAAAATTTCTGAAATTTATTCCTAATTTTACCACAATTAAAAAATATCACAATTTCACTAACCCATAAAGCTTCCAATGTAAAAACAATCATAATTATCAAAATTTCACAAATCAATCCAAGTATACCTGGAATTATTCATGAATGCATGTATAATAATTTTCATGTGCAACAACCTTGTATAAGTATATGTGACATATTATGCATGAACATAAAAAATGCATCTCTAACTCTCATTAATCACTCACATTTACCATTTTAACCCTCCCACAAGTAATGGGATGTTACATTTTATCAATGGAGTAAAAAACCAAATAAGTGTATAATGTCATCATAATCAATTTTCTAAAGAAATAGACCTAATATGTCTTAAATCTTTCTATGATATATAAAATATATATCTTATAACTTAATAATATGCTTAAGTGCAAAACACCAAATAAATCTTATAATAAATTAAAATGATACATTACAAGTTATTGATATAAGTAAGAAAAAGAAATAAAATACTATTCTTATGTAGATACCATGTTAAAATATTTAAATTTAAATTTAAATTATTTTGTCTATTTGGACCCAGTGATATAGGTTTCATACCGTACCAAATAGAAATCGATGCAAAACTGTGTTTAAAAGTACCAAACATTGGTACCATTCAGTACCCGGTACTGTCTGTTATTTTAAACTTTGAAAAATAGGGGGACTATTTAACAAAGTTTTTCCCTCCCTTCTTTTTTTTCTTTCAAGTAGCTTCTTAGTTAAACTTTTATTCTGATTTTTATTTTTTATTTTTAAAGTAATATAAATATTTTTATTACTAATAATAATTATACATTAATTAAAACTTAAAATAAATCATTTTAATAAAATTTATTTTAATCTTTTATATAATATTTATAAACATAGTATTAATGAAATTATTATTTATAAACTAATATTTATTTTAAATATATTGTAATTATTAAATCAAATTTATTTGAAATTTATATATTTTCAAATTTAATTATACATTGATAATTATTAAATTATTTTATAAATTAAAGTAATTAATTAATAACTTTTAGTAATAATTAATTGTAATTAAATAAATATAATATTAAATTAAATTGTTTAAAATCTTATTAATAATTAACATATTAAATAATTAAATAATATATATTTATTTGATAGTAAATTAAATAATATATATTTTTGTTTTAGGTTTTAATTCTAATTGGATGTTTTTCGATGATAGACCCTTGTTGTAAATTGCAATAGTTAGAGGGTTAAGGATATTTGTTGTTCATTTTATTTGATGTATTGATGTAATTATTATTTATTAGATTATGAAATTGTAATATTTTAAATACTTTGTATTTTTAATTTTATATTTGTATGATGATTAAATAAAATTTTTCATATTAATTATGGTCGTGAAATAAGTGAAAATTAATTTTTATACAAATAAATAAATTGATGTTATTTTAAATTTTTATTATTATAATTTTTAAAGATATGGTTGCTATAAAATTATAAAATATACTATTAACTATTTTTAATTTTTAAAAAATTCAGAAAATATTTTATAAATTAAAAAATTATCCAAGATTTTACTCAATATTAACTAATACCCATATAATATCGTACTAAAACTAAATTGATAGCAATACCGATACAGAATTGATAACATTGTGTGGACTACTGGTGTAACGAATTAACGAATTCATGGATGCTGCATTTGTTTAATTGAAAAAGAAGCATAAGATACGAAGTACATTAATTACGGAAAAGCCTCCGCGACAGTCGGGCAAGGAACTCAGGAAAACGCGTCGTCGTCGTCCGCAAGCCCAATTAATTATGCATTCGTCGGCAATGACAGATTCCGTTGTTGCGTTTAATTGGTTCTTTCGGCTAACAATTTCTAATGCTTTGCCCCCGTCTCGTATCCCCTTAATGAACGGGCTGAAGTCCCGCGCATAATCCACAAAATTTCATTTGCTTGATGTGACACCAATATTTTTCATTACGTTATGAAATTAATTTAGTTTTCTAATCACATGATATTCTATTTTTTATAAGATCTAAATTTTAAGCTATTAAAATAAAATTGCATTAAATTTTCCTTAACAAAAACATATAATAATACCCAAATTCGATAAGTCAGGCGAAACAATTCTCTCATTTTTTTAAATAAATGAAATCAAAATTTTATCAAATAAAAAAGAGTGCTTAACATTTTCTTACAAGCAATTTAAAATTTATTAAATTTTAAAATTTAAAATTAAATTGGATTACATACATATATATATATACTTAAATATATTATTTAATGATATACTAACAAAATAAAAAAGTTAAAATTAAATTGGATTATCTGCAAAAATATTAATATATTTTGAAAGATGATATCTATATATTTAAATTGTAATTTATTTATATAAGCGAGTCTATATGTCACTTAAGTAATATATTAACAAGAATATTAGTTGATCCTAAAAAAGATAAAATCAATTATAAAACTTTTAAAAACTATTTAGATAGTTAGGGTGTGACTTTGGTTTTATTAAAAAATAATTAAACTAGTAATTAATTAAATATTTAAAAAATGAAACAAACTACTTAGAGATTTAATTATGCTCAATACCTATTTTAATTTACCAGATATGAGTTAAAAGATAAAATTCCCAAAAGACATGATTTACTTAAAAGCTTTTGCTCTTACATCTTCACTTTTGTTGGAAATGTTAATATTGAACCTACTTATATGATGTCCTTAAAATTTCTCATTTTTACAAGTTACAACTTCATGCGTGTTAGAAATGTTGATATTGAACCCACTAATTGTTGTAGGTTGCATGATATTTTAATAGGCATTTTAGTATGTTTTTAGTTGATAATTAATTGACTTATACATGTTTAGGTTTAGAATTGTGTTAGTTAGTTAGATATTTGTATTTTGGGTAATTGGTTAGATATTTGTGTTTTGGGTGTTATGTGAGTTAGAGCATGTTATTCAGCTTTAATTTTGTAATTTTGAGATGCGTTGATGGGTTTATTAGTATTTGAGATTAGATTCCAAAGAATAGAGAAGATATAAAAGAAGTCCAATGGAGAATCCAGGGCCACAATCATAGTTGAGCCACAATCATGGACAAAGCCCTTTCATTAGTCCAAGATGATGGCCTAGGGGGCGACGATCGTGACAGAGACCATTTCAGCTGGCTATGATCATGGCCTGGGGGCCACAGTTGTGGCCTGCGTGTGGACATACTCGAACCGGACTCCCAAACTTAATTTTTCACAGGTTATTTCAGACTTTTAGGTCCAAGTAAATCCTAGTTTTTACCCTAATTAGAAAAGATTACATAAGAAAAGAAAAATGACATAGAAAAAGGCGCCTCCATTTGTCACTTTGGGAAAAATCTAAAGAAGAGAAAGAAGGAAGAGAGAGAACAAGAGAAAGAAGAAGGTGGAGCTTCAGCTACTTCAAACTCCAATCCTCAAAGTTATCTTTTCTTCTTTTCATCTTTTATTTCGTTCATTTGATGTATGAGATGAAACTGATGATCAAGAATCTTAGGCTAAGGATGTTCAAACTTCTTTTAGAGATTTATACTTGATTCAATGTCAATCTAGTTTCTTTTGCTATTAACAATGTTGGGTATTGTGATTATTTAATGTAATTGCATGCTTATGTAATAAATTGAGAGAGCAAATCAAATGCAAAATGATTAGGTTAGTTAATGAGAGTTAAACAATCAAATAGACCACAAAAATAATCAAATCAATAATTATATGGAGGGAGATCTCGTGAAGACCTAGTTGTTTATTGGAATGCTTATGAACTAATTTGATTGTGGGCTATTTTGTTAATCGAGAGATTACATGTTCGATAACTCAATTTAACTAGGGTTTATGATTTAGTGGTTTGGTGATTACAATTCAAGAGAGACTAATCCACCTTTCGAAAGTCTAGAACCAACACCATATTAACATAAAAGCGACTAAGTTAGCATTAATGATAGGATAGATTCCTTTCCTTGTAACTTGTTACTCTTCCTTGTTTGAATAACATTATTTTAATCATAAATTTCTTAAATTCACAAACCAAAACAATGTCAATTTAGATTAAAGGTCAAGTCATTTAAGTCAGACCTTAGATAGACTTTTCAAATTAACATATGACTTCAAATAGAGCATAACGAAACCAACTTGAATTCATATTACCATGCTTAACTATGAAAAATTCACAAACATTAATAGGCTTAAATACGTCGATATGTATATGCCCTTCACTTGGCTATAAGATCACCTTTATGTGACTATCGAAGTCAATATCGTGTTGTCACATGACACATTTAAATTTCTAAATTAATATTAAATACTCGATTAACAAATTTAAAAAATATAATGATGACTTAAATAAAATCGCTCAATTTTGAAACATAGTAGATAAACTAAATATACCATTATCTTATAATTTTTCCATAATTTTTTCATTTGACCTTTATTTATTAAAATGTATAAGAAAAAGAGTTAATACATGGAAATATAAAATATACCATTATTTTACAATAATTTCCATAAAATTTTCATTTTAACCTTTCTTTATTGAAATGTATAAGAAAGAGTTAATACTTGGAAACAAGCTTGACTTTATCTTGGTTTTACGTATTAAAAATGATAATGGTAGCAGAATATTGATTGGAAATTCTCAAAGATAAATATATAAACAAAGAAAATGTAGATGCAAAGATAAAAGAAAAATATACAACTTAGAGATATAGATATTCAAAACGTGAAATAGTGATATTATACTAAAATTAATACAAATATTTTTTATATTATGAATTACATCAAGAAAAAGTGAAACTTTGAGATGAGAGATAAAAGAGAATAAAGATGCTTTTCTTAAAACATATTTCTTTTTGCATGGTCATGTTAAAATGAATTGAATTACAAAAAAATTAATTCTTTTAGGATATAATTGTCGAAATATTCAAATAGATGAAATGAAGAGTGGTAAGACAGTAGACCCTGATGAGATACTCATAGAGGTGTAGAAAAGTTTAAGTAAAAAGGGTTTTACTTGGCTAGCTAAACTTTTTAATATGATCCTTAAGTCTACCAATATATGAGATGGGCAGAGACTTAGTATGTTAATTCCTCCATACAATAATGAAGGAGACATCTAAAACTACAACAACTATAAAAGCATCAAACTAGTTAATCACAACATGAAGTTATAAGAAAAGGTGAATGAGAAGACAATAAGAAAGGATGCGCCTATTTCAAAAAATCAATTTGGTTTCATGCCAAGAAGGTCTACAAGAGAGGCTTTATATCTCCTAAGAAGATTAATAGAATATAACAGGGACTAATAGCATAACTTACACATAGTTTTTATTGACCTAAAAAAGGCTTACGACAAGATACCTTAGGAAATCAGGTGGAGTTGCTTAGAAGTTAAGGGAGTTCTGATAACTTATATTCGAGTTATGAGGGATATGTATGAAGATGTAAAGGTTAGAGTAAGGACGATAGAAGGAGATGCACAATATTTTTCTATCGATATTGAGCTACATCAAGGCTCTTCATTGAGTCCCTCTTTGTTTGTAGTAGTCATGGATGTGCTCACCAAGAATATCCAAGGAGATGCACTTTAGTGTATGCTACTTGTTGATGACATCGTTTTAGTAGATGAGACAAAAGATAGTATCAATAACAAGCGAGAATTTTAGAGGGATACATTAGAGTTTGTGCAAGACTAAGATTGAGTACTCAGAGTGTAACTTTTCGAGCCATAAGATGGCTTCCGATGTGGAGGTAAAGATTGGTTCATAAGTTATACTACAGAAAAGGTATTTTAAGTATCTAGGATCTATCATTCAAGGCAATAGAGAGATTGATGGAGATATTGTTCATTGTATCATATCAAGGTAGCTTAAATGGAAAAGTATATCAAGAATTTTATGTGATAAGAAAATACTATTAAAGCTCAAAGGTAAATTCTATCATGTAATAATTAGGTCAACCATGCTCTATGTGATGGAATGTTGACCTATCAAACAAGTGCATAGTCATTAGTTAATGGTGGCAGAGATGAGGATGTTTCATTAGAAACAATTAGGAATTTAATGACAAGAGATAAATTAAATGTGGCTAACATTAACAAAAAGTTAAGAGAGACAAGGCTAAAGTGGTTCAAACATCAATAAGAAGAGACAAGATGATTGTAGTTAAGGATTGTAAGAAGAAAAAAAGAAAGTCTAAGAAAAACTAAGGGAAAGATGATCAAGAATGATATAGCTTTGTTAAAACTTGGCAATGACGTGACCATCAATAAAAAACTTTAGCACTCTAGGAGATGAGTAAAGGATCTCACGTATAGTGGTCCTTCTCTTTCTCGTGTCATCTAAACATTTTCATTCAAATAATGTCTTCTATTTAGTCTAATCATTTTCTTCTAATGTCTTTGTTTCATTTATTTACTTCTTTTCTTTTCTGTTTGTGTATTTATTTACTTATCATTAACTTTTGTATTTATTATATTATTTAGTTTATATTTTATCTAGATGTAATTGTTTATTTATTTATTTTATTTTATTATTATTTTCGTATATTTATAAACATATTTTTATTTTTAATTATTATTACTTTATTATTTTAATGTATCTTTTATTAAAATTATATTATATTATATAATTTTTATGTATATCTCTACCGAAAACTACCTTTTTACCAATTAAAATAATTTTGCAAACTTACTTTTCTAGACCTAGTATTTCAATGAAACTTCTATTAAATTATTGTTATTGTTTCAAAGTACTAAAAAAAACTGAATTTTGTTTTAAACTTAAAAACAATTAACAAAATTTTAAAAAGATTTTTTTCTTTCTTTTCAAAACCCTCGAACTACAAAAAAATTCTTGGGTCATTTATCTCATTTCCCTTCATATTTAATTAATGACTTTAAAATCAGACCAGATCAACCGATTCAACCGAATTAAACTCAAATCGGTTTGATTTTCAATTTGGTTTTTATCATTAACCTTTATGAATAAAAAACGGACAATTAAATAATAAACTGATCGGTTAACTCTGAAGCATGAAGAACTGTAAATACAATTCTTTTTCTTCTTTACAATATGTTGCCAATAAGCCCATACGGTGAAATCTTCCCTAATATGGAAAATCTCAGAAGATATCAAGGATATAATAAGATCCTTCACAACATACAAAAAGAAATTGCAAAACCTAAAAAATACAAAGATAGAGAACAAACAAAACACCAAAGAGGAGAAGAGAACCACTTATCTTTAATGATGAGCGTCTCAAAATTTCCAGTAGATAGATAGATAAACAAACAAAACACTCAAGGTTCAAAGAAAAGAAAAACTATCGCAGAATAGATCCATGGTCAAGTAAAGAAGAGCCATCGCAGAGCAAACAAAACATGCAAAGTTCAAAGAAGAGAAGAACTATCACAGAACAAAACTAAGGTCGAGTGAAGGAGAGTCATAGCGTAACAAACAAAACACTCAAAAATGTTCTCAATACATCGCTTGCTACTAATAAACGCCAACAGTTTCTTCTTGAATACTTGGAAGCATTGGGACAAGATATTACTAGAGAGATGTGACAGAATTTCTTTTTGAATACTTAAACATGGGACAGAACTATTGCCCGAAAGATGTAAAAGAAAATGACGTTTTATTTGGTTTTTTTTAATGACACAGAAGTGGAGTCTACTTGTACATTAGTTTGAGAATAGAAAATGAATTTTAATAAATTATAATTATTTTTTGTGGTTAATTAAAATTCATTATGTTATATTTTATATCACATTTAAAAGAAATAGTAAGATTTAAAAATAAGAAGAGAATATAATTTCCAATTATTTTCGAACATTAAGAATATTAATATTTGTTGATCAAAATAAAACAATTTTATTTAAATTTTTAAAAAATATATTTAAACATACTAACAAAATATAAATTAATAATTTAGTATAGATAAAAATTTGTTTAAAAATAATATTTAAACTTTAATTAATTCTTTATATAATAATAAACATTAGTATATTTTGTATTCAATAAAATATTTTATTTTTACTTGATTTTATAACTTTTTATTTTGTCAATTAAATATCGACTTTTAAACAATTTAATAACAATTGAGGCTTTATATCTTAAACATTTCCTTTGACCCAAGCACTGCTATCGAAGGTAAAAAGTGATGACCAGTTAGGTCTAAGTGGACGGTAAGTGCTATTATGAAATAAAAGTTCAGGTTTTTTAACGAAGAAATAAGGGGGATTTCTAAGTTTTAAATGTCAGCTTGGAACATGATTTAAAACTAGGATTCCAAGATATCCAACCTCCGAAAGAAGGGACAACCTCCGAAATTTACAAGATATCCAGGTGCAAAACTAGGATTCATATTTTATTGCTAAACGTTTTAATAAGCTTGGTTGAATGTCCTTACTCGAATGTGCAGGCAGCAAAACTCTCAAGTTGCTGGACTGAAATTTTTTAGCTGCTAAGAGGTTGATTTAGGCGACGAACAAGGTCAGCGTGGAGTGCATGGCCACCCTGCACCATTTGCACATTTCAGTCACAACCTTGATCAAAATGAAACCCAGTCATCCTCACACAAGTACTGTTAGAACTCACGAAAATGTATACAGAATTATATGCTTCAATGTTTTAGCACAAGCTGCCAGAATTATACCGTTCATGCATATAACTTTTGTTGAAATTCAAGCGTGAAATTTTTCCTAAGTACATTTTTGTAGGCTCTTATTGCAAGCACATGGTTTCATGTCAAATATACAGAACCAATCTTGTACATTAATGGGAAAGCACTAACAGGAAAATGAGAACACATGGCTACATGAATAGGAATAATAGAAAGAAGGTCACTTCCTGAGGCGATTTTAGAAAATATTGATTAAACAAAAAGATATAATGAACTGAATTCAATGATTTTAGCATGTCTAGGAATAAGCAAAGTAGCATCAGTTAAATCATATGAGTCCATACTACAAGAACAGAAAGACCTAAGGCATGAGAAACCAGATTTTACAAACAAAGATTTATTTATTTACTTTTAACAGAATTCCCGACATTATGCCTTTGATGTAGGACATGCATATCTTAACATCTTTCCTAGGCATGATAATCATTTCAATTAAGTACCCCAATTTCCAGTAATTCTTATCAAAAGAACGTTGCACTTTCCTCAGTCATAAAGAGGCCACTTTGTCGACAAAACTTATCTGAGCAGGCCCTAGAAGGGATGGAGACATCTAAAGTTAAAGAGGACCAAATAGAACTAACACTAGAAACCTAAAAATAACTTGTGTAACGAAGTATGAGTGAGCGTATGATGTAGGTATCAATGAGACCTTAGAATTTCATCTGCCTCCATTTACAGTTATCCTCACCATTTAGATAACATTTTCTCTGCTCGTATTTCCGATATTCCCATTAATGTTCAGAAAACTATGACAACTTCCCCGAGTACTCAAGGAGAAAAATGACTGCCATTAGATCATTGACTTAGATGGAGCATAACTATGAAAAAACAGAATCCTTGAAAGCCACTTTAAGTCATTTCAGGCTGAGATCCAAAAATCATATATATACATTTAGTGAAGACACATGATTGTTAAACGATAACTCCATAGGAATGTCAGTCTTCACCATAGACATGTTATGAACAAATACAAGACCCTTGCATGCACATTATCAAAGCTCATAGACAGAAAAATCAAATTTCATCAAAACGATGACTACAAAATTCCAAAAAGAAGAAAAAAAGAAGCATACCTTGTAAGCAACTATATGTGCCACAGGAAGCCCTTGGTTGCCAAACCTTGCAAATAGGGAGAGATCGCCAATAAGATCTAAGACTTTGTGCCGACAAGGTTCATCATAGAAATGCAGTGGTGGGTTCAACCAACCATCGGTGGCACTGCAGAACAAAAGTAGATGTTAATTAGTATACAATGTTCGAATTTAATTGGCTTTTAGGTTGCAATTTCCAGTGCAATTGTGCAATTGTGCAATAAATGTAAATAATTTTATGGCAATCAAGTCTGCTTCATCGCCAGAATAATGCAAAAAACAATTGTTAGCTTTTCTGATAAAGGTAGTGTGTGATAAATATTACCAACTAACTGTAGTAAATCATTATGCTTTAGCAACTTATGCATGCAAGAAATCTGTATCAAAAAGTTTCCATTTTCATAGGAAAAAACTTACCTGCAAACAATAGCATTGTCTAGTGAACCTCCTTTGATGAGTCCTCTTTCTCGCATGTACTCTGCCTATCAATTTCCCTTAAAATTCAGCATTAGAAACCCAACGGTGTCCACATATTTTTAGCAACTTGATATGCCAGCATAACAAGAAAGGTTCGATAAGTTGCAGGACACTATATATCATGATTATTGAATTGAGTTAAACATAAGCTACTGATGTACTTGCTAGTGTGTAGATAATATAAAAATTAAAACAAAGATTGATGAAAATGTTAAGAGAAGATGAGATCCTTGAAAAGGTTGAGACCTCAAATAAATTGACTTTTGAATGTTATGAATAGCTTGGAATGAGGAAATTTAGGTCTTGTGAAGTTGAGATGAAATTTTTGGGAGGCAGTGAATCAAAAGAAGAAAACAAAAGTAACGAAGGTGCCGAGATGGTCAACCAAAGTCAATTTGCCCAGTTTGACTGGTTAATCAGCCTTCAGCCCTACCAGACAATCAAGTGGGGTCATTGGTCAATTCCTGACAATGTTCACTCGCCCTCAAATGACTATTTTTCTTAATCTGGTAAGGTCTATCTGACCCCAACAGTTAGTTGAACCTCTTGAATTTCAAATAGAACATTTTAGTCGAAGGCTACAAGAAAAGGATGAGAAACAAGTGGCAATGTTGATTCAAGCATTGGTCTTGAGATTAAGCTAGTATATATATTTGAGTGACTGGAAGCAGATGTACCTAGTTGTATTTGGCTTTAGTCAATAGTCAATATTTGACTTGTTAGTTTCTTTTGCTTTGACAGAAGCTTCTTAATAGTTGGCCCTCCCCGAAATCAATTGACCAGGCCAAAGTTGACCAAGCTTTGAATGCGTTCAAGCATGCCTAAAAGGCCCAAACCTTGTAAACAATGTTATTTTATTATAATTGACTAAATTACATTGTTTTGATTTTTAACAAACCTAAAGATCAAAACAACATTGTTCTCACTAGTTATATAAAACATCATTTTAGAGGTAGCCCAACCAACCTTCGGGCAGGCACGAGTTCCGGCCACATATAAGGGACTTCTGGTTAGGCCTTATATAGTTAGTTATTTTCTAAGAAGCACAGACACAAACACGGACACGCAATACGACACGGACACGAAGACACACCAACTTCTAAAGTTTGGTGGAACCGGACACGTATATATATATATATATTGTAAAATTTAGAATTAAGAAAAAAAATTCAGAATTCATAATATGATATATATATTGATTGATGTGTTTCAAGACTTCTAACATCTTGATAGTTCATACCTATTTGATAATTTATAAGCCCCTCTAAAAAAACATAGAATATATATTCCATTAAGCAATTTGTCTACAATCTCCTATCCAAAAGTAGAATTAGTCATTCACAAGGATATTTACAACCAAAAAATCTAACTAAAGAATCTACCCTCTAATCACTTTACTCTCAAACATTGGCATTGCTTTCATCAGCAAAGATCATACTCTCCAACTCTGGTT
>JANVCL010000003.1:15060105-15088594 GCA_026546855.1 Erythroxylum incrassatum | reverse complement strand
TCCAAACAACAGAAATATTAGAATTACTTTTCAACATTAATTGGCAATCCTTAATAATTCCCCCAAACTCTGAATGACCCTCTTGGTGTGATTTAATGGCAAGCCCCAATTATTTAGATTGGAGAAAAATAATTAGAATTTATCTGTGGAGCATTTCTAAGGATGAAATTCTTACAGATGATCCGTCTTTTGAAAATACTAGAAGGGAATGGCTAAAAGATGATACCAGATTATTCTTGTGAATTCGGAATTCGATAGGTACTAAAGTGGTTAGTATGATTAAACACAATGAGTATGCTAAGGAATCATGGAGTATTTGGAATTTTTATAATTGGAAAATGAGATTCTCCTATGGTGTTTGTAAGCATTTTAATCGCGATGAACAAAGTGATCAACCTCTTCAATCCTGTTTTATATATTCTAAAAAAGTTTATAAAGAACTCAATGTTTTGTCAGGTACAACAAACTCAACGGTAAAAAATGGCAGTTATAAGCATTCTAGTAGGACTCAATTCTCAATTTGATATACTAAAGTCACAAATCTTCTCTACTGCAGAAATTTCTTCCTTACACAAGGTATTCTCCAGTGTTCTACATACAAACAATACCATTGTTGCTCCATCTATTCAGGTTTCAAGTGCCCTTGTCAGTTGGAATAATGAACATTCCTTTAATCGAAGTCAAAGAGGAATTGTGATACAAGAAGTGTTGAATGTAACTACTATCAAGAACTGGGTCGTATCAAATGCACATCCAAAACTACCAAAAAAAAAACTCACTCAGCTCATGTTGTAGCTATTTCTACCACACTCAGTACATCTATCTACCACACATAGAGCTCATCTAACTTTATCATTGCCATTGCTGAAACAGGTAATTTTGAAAGGTGTATCCTTTCTTCCTCCAACACTTAGTGGGTCATTGATTCCGATACTAATAATCGTATGATAGGGGGATAATGATCATTTGTTAGTATACCAAATTATTCAACAGTCACGAAGTGTTGCTTCTACACATACTATTCCGACAACAATGCCACTGCCACTGCCACCGCCGCCACTGCCAGCACCTCCACCTCCACCTATTCATCACTTCTGATCGAGACGTAGAGATGTTCTTGATACATGTCTAACACCAATTACCCCTTCGGCATCATATTCTGTGGATACCAATCTTGACATTCTAGTTACTCTCTGAAAAGTTAAACATCAGTGCACTTATACGATTTCATCTTTTGTTTGATTTGACCATTTGTCATCCTCTTCATGTTCTTTTGTTGTCTCTCTTGATTCTATGTCTATTCCTAAAACTATTCATGAGGCTTTGTCTCATCCTAGTTGGCAAGCGACAATGATAGAAGAGATAGATTCCGAGATACTAATTGTACCTAGAATTTAGTGAATTTACCAGCAAGAAAAAAGGTTATCACATATAAATGGGTATTTGCTATTAAAGTCAATCTTGATCGCTCAGTAGCTCGACTTCAAAAGCTATGCTAAGACTTATGGAGTTTCTCTCCTATGGCTACGTTCACATACGTTCATTTGTTTGTTTCTATGGAAGCTACTCATGTTTGGCCTTTGCATCAATTGGACATAAAGAATGCATTCCTATATGGAGATCTATAGAAGAAAAGTTTACATGGAGCTACTACTTGGGTTTGTTGCTCAAGGGTTATATGAGAAAATGTGCCATCTTTGAAGATCTTTGTATGATTTGAAATAGTCTTCAAGCTTGGTTTGGAAAATTCAGTCAAGTCGTTAAACAATTTGGAGTGAACAAAAGCAAATATGATCGTTCTGTCTTCTACAGGCATTCTACATCTAACATTAGTATTTTTGTTGTGTACATAGACAATATTGTTATTAATGACAATGATGACATAATGATCTCATCTCTGAAAACATTTCTTCATAGCCATTTTCAAACAAAGGATTTACGAGTTTTTAAAAACTTCTTGGGAGTTGAGGTGACGAGGAATAAGAGTGGTATCTTCTTATCTCAAAGAAAATATGTGCTTGATTTGTCATCTGGAATAGGAAAATAGGGGTTAAACCATGTAATGCCCCTATGTCACCTAATTTGCAACTCACAAATGATGGAGATTTGTTTGAAGACTCTGAGAAGCATAGAAGACTAGTTGGGAAACTGAATTACAGTTAGCTTACTCAGTTAACATTGTGAGTCAATTTATGTCTTCGCTAACACTTCATCATTGGGCCGCTTTGGAACAAATCTTGTGTTAATTGATGGAAGAACCTAGACGAGGTAAACTCTATAGAAATCATGGTCACACTCATATAGAATGCTTCTCATAAGCAAATTAGGCAAGGTCCAAGATTGATCAAAAATCTAACACAAGCTATTGTGTCTTTGTTGAGGGAAATTTGGTTTCATGGAAAAGTAAGAAATAGAATGTTATATCTCGCTCGAGTGTAGAATCATAATACAATGCTATGGCACAATTTGTAAGTGGCATATTTCAACTTTTAACCGAAATTGGGCTTAAAGTTGATACGCCAACAACATTATGGTGTGATAACCAAGCTGCTTTTCACATAGCCTCTAATCTTGTGCTTCATGAACGGACTAAGCATATTGAAATCAATTGTTACTTTGTTTGAGAAAAGGTGCAACAAAATCTAGTATCTACAAGATATATGAAGATTGGAGCACAACAGGAGATCTCTTTACAAAGACTCTAAATGGAACCCGGGTTAAATATCTATGTAACAAGCTAGACATGATAAACATTTATGCACTAGTTAAGGGGAAGTGTTGCTATTATAGAGATTTTGAATTAAATGCACAAATATTATAGCTTGATTGTAGAAATTGACAGTAACTCCCTACCATATTTAGGCACACATGTACATAAATAGTGGTGTATAGTAAATACCAAAACATCGAGTATTCATAACAAGCTGCAAACACTCCCTCGTGGTGGTGCAGCCATCTAACAGACTAAGTCATAAAATGGTTAACTATCAATCCCTTATGTAAAATAAGCACCTAGTTAACTTGTTGAAACTACATGATAAATGTTCAACAATCCAAAGTTTGAAGTTTCCTTTGATAAAATGTTAGTCCATCTCAATGTTGTTATGTAGGATCACAATGTACTGAATTACAAGCTATAATAGCAACCCTGTTATCAAAGTATAAAGACAGTTATATCATTTGCCAATTGTAATTCCAGCATTAGCTTTTGAAGCCATAGTAGTTCACAAATTCCTTGAGCAATGGCTTTCGATTCATCCTTAACATTTGATCTAGCTATTACAGTTTGCTTCTTGCTTCTCTATACAAGTAAATTTCCTCTTACAAATGTGCAGTATCCAATAGTAGATCTCTTATCATTGAGGGAACCAACTCAGTCTAAATCTGTAAAACCTTCCATCTTAAGATGACCATGCTTTGCGAATAATAACCCATTTCCAGGTGCTCATTTTAAATACCTCAAAATACAAAAGAACGTCAAGATGTGATTCGCAATGGGGCATGCATAAATTCGCTCATAATGATTATTGCATAGGCTTATATCTGGTATAGTATGGGAAAGATAAATCAATTTCCCAACTAACCTTTGAAATCTATCAACATCAATAGCCTTACCTATCACTAATTGTTATTTACGATTGGAATTAATACATGCATATACTGGCTTGCGTCACAACGTGCTTTTCCTTGAATCGATAAAAGATCCCCTTATTAGACCTATAAACTCCAATTCCAAGAAAAAATCTCACCTAATCCAAATCTTTAATTTCAAGTTCTTGGGCCAGATATGAATGAAATATGGTTATTTCCTTCAAATCACCCTGAAACCATATAACAAATGGTATAGAGATCTGTTATGGACACATTCTCGGGGAAAACGTATGAAAGAAAAAAACATTAATTTGGATTTTTCTCGATTTGTTAGATAGCATGTTGTTTTATGGTTATTTCCTTATTAGGATAATAATATGATAGGAATCCTATTATTGATAGTATAATAATAAGGTAGGATTTGGTAGGAATCCTATTATTGATAGGATAATAATAAGGTAGGATTTGGTGGGAATCATATTATTGATAGGATAATAATAAGGTAGGATTATCGAAAGTAGGAAACATGCTTAAGGTAGGAATTCTATTATTGTAAGGAGACTTGCCTATTTAAAGGCAATCAGAATTAATAAAGAGCAAGTCAAAATTTATTCAAATAAGAGATCAGAGTTCTCTCTATCGAACTCTAAGGTATCAGCCTCCCTTTGAAGAGCTGAAATTCTACTCAAGATAGGTCGACCAAAAAAACAATATACTCATCCTGTGACTCGATCCCAAACGCGGGACCATAACAAGATCTTACCACTATGGTACTTGATAAAAAGGGTATATAGTGATCTTATCATTGTGGTACTTGATAAAAAGGGTAACATCAATATTTTGGTAAGAATTGTGACTTAGCAATTCTTAGTTTCCACGGAGTTCAATTGAGAGGAAGAAAAAGATTGAAAATTGTTACAAAGACAGAAGAGAGATAAAGAAGATAGATAGAGAAAACAACGAAATTTTGCTATTGCTTAAAAGATCTGTTGCATAAATGATACTTAATAGAGGAAGTGAACAACCATTACATAAGAGACACATGATTCTAGTAGTTATTCCCAAGAAATCGCATAAACGGTGTGCATAGGTAAAAATAATTTTTTTAGAGTAAATGGTGATGTTGGCCAATATGACGTTATTTGTTTTTCTCGCAATTATTATTACTTATCGTTTGCAATAATTCCTTTCCAATTAAAATCCTATTGTGATGTGGTTTCTTAGGATTTATGTTATGTAACTTAATAAAGTGATTAATTTTCCTCCACAATTTAAATTAGTAGCAATAAGATTTCCATATACAGTAGAAACTAAGAAGCTTGATAATAGCAAATAGTATACAAGCACTTCGAATGAAATTCCAAAGGTTAGCATGATCTTATAATGGTAAATTAAACAAATAATAAAAATAAAAGAGAAGCCAAAGTTAAATAATAGTGGAATGATAGTTTCCTCATTACTTAATACATACAAATATGTAATGTATTCCTTTTTTCTTTAATTTTCAACTCATTTAGATCTAATCCACTTTTTTTTTGGCTCAACAATCATTCACCTTTAAGATATTGATCAAGTCAAAACCATTAAAGACATAAATCTATTCACATTAAGCCACATAAACTCACCTCACATTGTTTGGAGAAAGTTGATCCAATACCATTTGGATTATGTTTGGACTAAAATTAGAAAGAAGGGATGACCCTACGAGCCAATCTTGAGGAGGGTAGATCTGAAGTTTGGAAAGGAGAATTGTTATTAGATCAACTGGGAATCACAATTTTTTAGATCAAAGTTAAAATAAATAGGCTGGTCCATGAATCACATGCATATAAACAAAATGAACAACTTGCAGCATACATTCCAAAAGAGCATACATGCTATAAGAAAAAATAACATTCATATAGATAAGAAATATAGAACCAGATACAACTTGTATGTTGCACATAGCCACACAATACACAAATTTAGTCAAAGTGCAAGGAAAAAAATGACAATAATAACATGTTACATGGAACTGGGAGATCTAAAACGCTTCTATGGTCTTTACAGCAAATTGGTCCCACTTCCCCACATGGATTAACTCAAAAAAGTTTTTTTGACTAAAAACATACCCATACAAACTTGGCCACATACAACTTTCAAATTAGTTCCCATAATAAAACAATTAGTGGACAACCTTGTTCAGGATACAACATGTTGGACTGCCTTAAAGGAGAAAGCAGTAAACTAATAGAAACTATGCAAAAGCTCTCAAGATTGCAAACCTCATTTAGGGTAGAGCAAAGCTTACCTGCATATTACAAGAAACTTTGACTACGTAATCAATCGGAGGGATTTTGTCCTGATAGTGGAATCCTGTCTCACAAACAGCTGCAAGCTTCATCCAGATCAAACAAGTTATAAATTTTTTTATGAAACCTAAGAAAACAAGTTCCAATGTTGAATGCCAGAGTAAACAATAGGTTAGACACTTAAAAAAACTAGATCAATTTTGTGATGGATTCAGTAGGATTTCATGGAACACAACATGAAATTAAAAGAATCTAGTAATAACTCCTAAAAAACCAAAAATAAAAAAACTAGATCAATTTTGTGATGGATACAGTAGGATTTCAGGGAACACAACATGAGATTAAAAGAATCTAATAATAACTCCTAGAAAACCATAATGCAAGCCATATGACATGGATGAGCTTGCATAAATATGCAATCACACACATGAAACACAAGAGCAAACATAAACCTACAATTAAGCATACATCAATGTAAATAGATATATACGTATATATGCATGCATATGTCATACAAACAATGGATGCATGCACTGTTTGTTATAGACATACAGACATACAAGTACATTATGCTTGAACAAAGGGACAAATTTTGTAGAAGGACATTTAAAAAAGAAACAAAGGATCTTGTTACTTAAGGAACCAAGACAAAAATAATAACAACATCCCAACAAAAGTCTTGCTGATATGCAGGGTCTGAATAGGTCTAGAAGTACACAACCTTACCCCTAACTGTTAAAGAGACTATTTCCGATAAACCCATATGAAAAAATATATAATAAAAAACACAAATTAATAAAGAATACATATTAAAATAATAATTATTAAAAGTAAAAATAAAACATAGGCATAAAAATAATATAACATTATAATTAATTAATTAATTAATATACAAACAAAAAAGAAGACAAGGGAATAAATAAAACAAACAATATGTTTAGGCTAAATAAGGAAATACTTATGTTAAATAACTAAGAGAAATGTTTACATATTAAATGTTTAGACTAAAAACAAACGATAATACTTGATAGAATATGTTTAAAAGACCTATGAGAATGAGATCCTTTACTCGTATCCTAATATGCCAAAATTTTATATCGAGGGCCACGTTCTCAATAAGTTTCAGCACAGTCATATCACTCTTGATCACCTCCCCCCAGATCTTCTTAGGCCTTTCTTTTTTTTTTCTTTTATAGTTTCTAAGCACAATCTTTTTGTATCTTCTCGTTGGAGTGTCAAAATGTCTCCTATTAACATATCCGAGTCACCTAAGCCTTGTCTCTCTTAATTTTCCATTACTATTAGCTACCTTTAATTTATCTCTTATTATTAGATTTTTGACTTTATCTCTTTTAGTAACGTTACACATCGAACGGAACATCCTCATCTTCGCCACCATTAGCTTACGACTATACACCCTTTTGATGGGTCAACACTTCGCCTTATAGAGCACGACCAACCTAATCGCTAAATGATAGAATCTACCTTTGACTTGAGTAGTATATTCTTGTCATATAAAACTCCTAATGCATTTTTCCATTTAAACCACCCTAATCTGATACAGTGGAAAATGTGTTTATCGATCTGTGGTATAACTTCTGAGCCAATCTTTACCTCCAAATCAGGAGCTACCATATGATCCAAAATTTTATGTTCTATGTACTCAGTCTTAGTCTTACTAAATTTAAAACCCTTCGATTTTAATGTATGCCTCTAAAATTCTAATTTCATATTAACACCCTCTTTTGTTTCATTTACTACAATAATATAATCAGCAAATAACATACATCAAGGCACATCCCCTTAGGTATTTTTAGTAAACTCACCCTCATTACTTATAAACACTTCTACATAATTTTCCTAGGGACCTTGTCATAAGCCTTCTCTAAGTCAATAAAAACCCTGTATAAGTTACTTTGCCTTTTTCTATAATATTATATTAATCTTCTAAGGAGATGTAAAGCTTTTGTCGTGAGCCTTTCTAGTATGAATCAAACTGGCTCTCCAAGATAGGTGCATCCTTTCGCACTCTCTTCTCAATCAACTTCCCATAATTTCATGATATGACTAAGTAGTTTGATGCCTATATAGTTGTTAAAGCTTTGGATGTCCCCTTTGTTATTCTATAAAGGAATTAGCATACTAAATCTCCACTCATCCGACATTTTGGCAGACTTAAAGGATCAAATTAAAAAGTTTGGCAAATCATATAAGACCCTCTTCGCATAGGCTTTTCCTCTACTCTATGGTATCTCATTAGGCCTTATTGTCTTCTACTCTTCATCCCCCTCAAAGCTCTTTTAGTTTCTTTCCTTGTGATATGTCAACAAGTAGTAAAATTATGATACCTCTCGAAAGTGCTAAGATCACCTAAAGAGATGTTATCCTCTTCTCCTTTATTAAAAAGACTACAGAAGTATCTTTTTCATCTTCTCTTGATGTTATTTTCAGCCACAAGTACCCGCCTTGTTTCACCTTTTATACAACAAACTTAATCTAAGTCCCTTACTTTCCGTTATCTAGCTCTCGCCAACTTGAAAATATCTTTTTTCCATCTTTAGTTTCCAATCGTTGGTAAAACAAGAAATAAATTAATGAAAAGTGTTCATAAATGGCAGAAAATTGATTTATTTTAATGATAATAATGATTTCACATACAACTTTCCTACAATAATAAATAGGAAAAACTATAAGCATTCCTAAGATACTATTATACAAATATGATTGACTTTCCTTAACATATGCTAGCTTTTAGCAATCCACATCTCAAACAATCATCCATATGCAAAAAATGGTTGACTGATAAGTTATAAACCCTATTCTCCCCAATCCCCCTCAAGTTGATTAAATATGGATTTGTTATTTATAGCTTGCTAAGAACATTATAAAACACTTGCACACTCAGTTGTTTCATAAGAACGTCTACAAGTTGACCTCCAATTGGAGAACAATTATGTAACAATCGACCCACTCTCCAATTTTATTAAATATGATGTCTATCAATCTTGATATGCTTTATTTTATCTTTATATTAGATTGTGATTGATACTTATCACTGAGTTATTATTGCAGTACAACCTTATTGGACCATTCCACCTTACATTTAAATTATCAAGAATAATGTCAACCATTATAACTAAAAACACCCAATGCTACAGACTTGAACTTTGCTTCCAGCTACAACATTTTGGTAATTAATCCTCCATGTTATAGCCCATGCACTTCCCCTCAAAGTCAAACATGCTGCTTCTGAGTTACAAATTTAACAGAAGATAAAATAGAAGTAGCAATAATCTCAATGTGCGACCATAAAAAACTGAATAAAGATAAAGCATTCTTAAGAAAGAAAAAGAAAGGTGATAGAAAGAAAAATAAGGATACAACATTCTCCCATACCAAACATGGCAACTTTGTTTTAATTCATATGATGTTTTTTGAATTCTACAAACCTCTCCAAACTACCTTGAACAACAAATCCTATTAGTTGCCCCATATGAACTTCTTAAAGGTCACCATGGAGATAAACATTCTTGATATCCAATTAATGTAAAGGTCAATTATTAGTGGCAACAAAAGAAATAAATAGACGAAAAGACACGAGTTTGGCAACTAGAAAGAAAGTTTCTGAATAACCAACTCCATAAAAATAAGCATAGCCTATGGCAACCAAGCAAGCCTTAAGCCATGCTATTGAACCACCAAGATTAACCTTAACTGCACAGACCCACTTACAAGTAATAGCCCGTTTACTTGCTAGAAGGTTTACTAATTCCCAATTACCATTCTCATCCAAACCTTCATTTCATCTTGCATAGCAGCTCACCAACCAATATAGAGTAAAGAATAGGATAAATGGCTATAAGACACAAATGATGAAATGGGATGAGAACATAATCATTTACCATTTTCAAACAATAGGAAGGTTAAGACTAGAAGCTTAAGACTGTGAAGTAGGTTAAGGAGATGAGTCATTTGGCAAAGACTAACAAGATTACACTTACTAATGCGAAGTTTAATGATTTCATTAATGCAAAGTTGAGTAGTCAGTTGATATGCCAAAAGATCGTCTCCCTCCCCCTCACTAGAATAAATGGAAGACTCTAAAAAGAATGGGATGTGTTCAAAGAAAGTGTTAGAGACCAGTTTCTCTAACAAAGATCCACACAAACACAGAACCAGTACAACCACAATCACACACACAACAGCCCAGAACAACACACACAGCAGTAGTAAAATAGAACAGATATATAAAAAAGATGATCGGAAGAATATAGATGAATGGAATGTCTGTAGAAATTATTCCCTAGCTAGACTTCGAGGGCTAGCAACCTCCACATTAGCTAGCTTCGAGGGCTAGCAACCTCCCAAATATCAAAAACCACATTTAGAGGCAATAGAACTTGGACCCCAAATATCCAAATAATCCATAAGCTCTCTAACAAACTGTTGGGAAATATTCAGCTGAATATTTCCTAAGATATTATTGACTCCTAAAAGTCAATAATATCATATCAGATATCATGTATCAGATCTGATATTGTGTACAAATTTTAGGAGATTATGTATAGATATTAGAAGATTATGTACAGATATTAGTTTCCTAAATTAGCTAGCTCTATTTCTATATATACATGTAATTGTGTACAGATGAATAAGAGAAAAAAAGGAATACAACTGTTCAGTATTTCCACACTAGAATTTAAGTAAAGAACAAAACAATGGATAGTCTTACGATTAGGAAGGCAGGAAACACTTTTATGAAATTAGGAAACACGAAGAAGGTCTAAGAATCACTATTAAAAGAAAGCATCATACCTTCTAGTTGATAACTCAAACTCTGCAAATAAAATCAGTCTTACTTTCATTTTAAGGCTAAATAGATATATATAGAAAAATTCTCGAAACCATAATCCTAAAAATAAAAGGAATTCCCAACTAAAATTTACCAATAAAACTAAATTCCACTCTGGTATGGATCCTTTATTCTTAAATAGGTTTTAGTCCTAAATAAGCAAGAAAAACTTAGTATAAAGTAAATATGATGAATTTACACTTATTGTCACTGTTCACTTGAACAATGTACAAACTATTACACGTTTTGTTTTACATCATTATCCTAGCAACAGCATTTAACCCTAGAGCTTCAACAATGCATCAAAAATCTTACTGCATGCATAAGATATTCATTAATTGCCAACTTTCTAGAAATCAACAGAAATAAGATCATCCTAGAAACTTAGGCAACAACGTTAACAAATATAATGACCCAAATTTAGCCGATAATATAGCTTAATGTAGAACATACCAATGGCTGTTGAGGTATTGTCTTGAGCAGCCCATGTTGGATCCAACAAAGCATATCCAACAGCAGAGTCAAGTTCTCCTAATGATCGTTTTCCATCAGTTAGCCACCAACACTCTTTAACAAAACGAGATGCCTCCATATAAAGTTGAAGGTGAAAGTCATTAGGTAGTTGAGCCAATAGGAGACCACAAGCTTGGATCAATAAGCAAGATAACTGCTGGCATGTATAACCACTCCGCGAGACAAAGTTAGATGTATTAATTCCAGAAACCGAAGTAGTTGATCTACTTGCACCTAAAGAGTCTGTACTTCCTCCAGAAGGAGATGTTGGTAGGATTGATCCTTGTGCAACACCATTTGCAGCTCCATGAAGACCATTACCTGATTGGATTAGAGTTTGTTGAATATTTATAACAATTTGAACCAAAGAGGATACTATCTGCGATGCAGATACTGGAAGAGAAAGAAGCTCTATAACTGCAGTCTCAAGAACCAGTTGAGTATGTGTTCCAGGATCTTGAATTTGATAAAAAGCCTTTTGGCTTTCAGAAGCATTGGCTGGCCCAGATTGTAGTGTTGCTGGAGTTTTAATGTTTGTTGTGCGCATTGAATTACTTCCATGATCTCCAATAGATCCATACTTTGGGTTGGTATTTAATGGAGGTATAACATTGTTCACAAGTCCCAATAGAAGAGTTGCAAAATACTCGGGAGGGGGACACATAGCAGGGTTTGACGAACTTAGGTGCTGTGGGAATGACTCAGAAAATGGTATCTGTTTCAAATTCTAAAATCAATATGTAGAACACAAAGTAAATATCAAACAAAGTCAACCTTTAAGGGGAAACCAAAAAAAAAAGCCAAGGGAAGAGGATGCATAAGTACCTTCTTGAGGTCAAGTACATTGAGTATGCGCATAATGAGCTTTGCAGGAAGATGACCATAAAAATAGGCAAGAATATCACGGACGAATGTGAATCTTAGGGGATGGTAAGTCAGAAAATGTGAATACATTGCCAAAACTCTGTCAGCTAGATCTATGGCATCATTCTCAATAAGTCTATAAACTATTAAGGGGATGACTGGAAGTAATCGAGCTGCAATTTCATCAAAGAATGTGGGGTACCTGCAGAGCTTATAGTAAACATAATCAACAAACCTTCAACTCCTAGACAAAAGTACTTTCTTTTTAACAAACATTAATAACTAAATGAATGTCATAACATTTGATGATGCCTCTGTGAGTTCTTGAAGAAATACTGAAGTTTAATCATTTGTAACCAAGCTTTCCTCAGTACGGATTACCAAAACAGTTTCAAAGCAACATAAGGTTAACACTAGTCTTATAATTTGATACTAGCACAAAGAACTTAGAAAACCAGACCTGAAATCCAACCAGAATATGGAGAGTGTCAAGGTTCAAAAGGTTTAATTCTTAACATGATCAAACAAGAACAAATAATTAATTAAAATATATGAAGATGATAATTTGAAACGGTAAACCACGAAATGAAAGTTAATTTTGTAGCCAAAATCATGTCAAGGACAGTTATTCTGTGTAGTTATGGTTATGATTCCTTTCAAAATTTAAAAGATAATACAATTCAATCACTGGTCTATCTCAAATAAGGAAATTTAAACAAGACTGAAGCTTTATTTCTTTTCGTTGCAAGACCAAAAAGAGTTAAATTACATTGCCAATGAACAAAACAACAAATAACAAAAAGAGTCTCAAGCATGTCAAGGAACAATAATGATATGTCAAGACAGCACACAATAGCATCTGACATGTAACAATGAAAGTAACAGTGGGAACACTTGGACAACACTCCCTGAAGACAAGCAAAATAGACAAGTACAAAGCTGGACAAAGAAAAAAATTATGGGTTTTAAGGAGGAATGATGCAAAACAAAAAGCCTTGAAACATACGTTTTCCAATGAGATATCTGAGAGGATAAACCCTAGTGAATAAGGGTTCCAGACTAGGTGGGTGTCAACCATAAAATTAGCCTGGCTCGTCAAAATTAGTTTATAGAAATCTAGTGTGGCAATATATAACCATAAGAGCTTTACCTATCTTTCCATGATAGATGATTTCCAAGTGCCTTTTGCAATTCAAGCCGTTTAAACATTCCGGGAAAAAGCCAATGCTCTGGAGGCCCACGATTCATACAAAAAAATTTCACCCTCTGTTGAAGCTCCTGTCTATCAAGTAAACTGATCTGAAACATGGAATACGATGTTGTAATTTGTATGCAAACTGAATAAAAGTTTCAAAACTAGAGCACCATTAGCGAAATTTTATAGTATTGGCAGATCTACCTTAAAATCTTAAACATCATTCACGAAAAAATGTGCAATCTTTTGATTGGTTAAACTACATTGAATGAAAATGAGTTATCGAAACCTATAAGTATCATTTTCTTTCATTTCTCTTTTTTCAATCTTTGTGTGGGGAAGCTGGGGGAAAGGGATGAAAAATAGCGATATCTTTTATGAAAGAATAGACATAGAACAACATACCACAATACGTAAAGCATGGGGATCATCATCTCGGTCATTAAGTGCTAGGAGCAAAATGTCCAGAGGTAGTAACTCGTGAGTCCAAAGGAAAAAAGCAAGGTTTGAGCAAGCTTTTAACATAAGATCCTAAAAGCACGGCAAAGCAGAAGTTAAGTTTCTATTTACGAGTTAAGTAAGAAAAAATTATTAAAAATTGCTTAGCAAAGGTTATCAACCTGTAGTAAATGACCATGTTGAAGTTCCATATGAATGTTATGGAGAAGGACATCCACCATAGTGTATATATTTGCTGTAACTTCCTCGGGAGAAAATTCCCTAAGAACACGTGCCTGAATTCATCAAATAGAAAAGCATTAAAAATAGCAGTAAGCAAAAAACTAACAAAGGCAAGTGCATAAACAAATTATGTTTGTCATGGGAATAACAGCATGTACTACAATACATTCGAGACTGAGTAATCACAAGATTGTAAAGCCATACCAGATTTCCACTATTAATGTTTTCAGGGTGCCCTTGCATAAGTATCCATGCTCCAGCACACAAATATTGGCGATGTTGAGGAAAACTATGATTGATGTATGTAGTAACATAATGAGGATCAGCAGATGGTGATAGAAGCTGATTACATTGGTTAATCACAGTTGTTTCCGCCTGTATAAAAGTAACGAACTTGAATACAAATTTAAACATCACCTAAACAAAGCTGGGAAATAATGTCAAATTTTAATAATCTAAAATTTGCCACAAAAAAATCTCTTTGTTTGCACCAGCATTTTTGGAAGAGGACACATCCAGCTAATGAACTAACTTATAAAAACTGCAAACAGTTGGACAGTATAGTTACAGTCCAAAGAATCACAAATAATACAGAGAATAAATAGTGAGACAGAATTTCAATGTCACTAAATAATATCGAAACAAAAAGAAATCCACAATGAAATTGTTAAACTATGAAATGAATGTGGCCTTAAAAAGGAGAAAGGTCAATCCATGTTATTTTGCTTGCAAAGAAATTTTTCTTAGATTAGCTCTAGATATTTTATTTAAGCAATTATTTTACAAAATGACTAATTTTTTGGATGCCCGGTAAGTGAAATAGATACGGTGGAAAAATACTAGACGATGTCGATTGTAAAATAACCATTTATGGAGCTTAATATTAAAAAAATATTGTTGCATGGCTTTAAAATTTTTATTTCCTAAATGCCTTTTTATCTGTATGATAGAGCTTGAATTGCAATTTTGTTTGCAATTCTTACAACGGAAAATGTAGGACATTACAAGTTGAAGTCATCAAGCTAAATAGAAAAGATAACAATTACACATGTAAAAACAAACAAGATGGCATGGAGATGAGAAACAGTGTAATTACAGACCTGATTATCGGTATTCACAAGTCTTGATTGACGAAGGAATACCTAGTCCGATAACTTAACTTAGTTTATTCCTAATTAGTATTCAATTTTATAATTTATTCACTCATTACAATGTTTTCTCTATTTATGTCAGGTGTCCCTTTCAACACAGGTATAATTTCTTATTATTATATGCTTTTTATTACAAATACAAATTATACTAGGAGTACTACAAAAAAATGGATTCTACAGTATACTACAACATATCATGTTATTTCAATATTATTCAAAAGGTTTATTTAAACCCTATTATCTTTTTATAATTTCCATCATAATCACCTATTCTAACCCTAATTTTTTGAAAAGTTGGCCCTGTTCATTTCTATTTATTTTTCAGGTTTTTGTGTTTTTTAAAGAAAAAAACATTTTAATAAAAAAACATTAATTTGATTTATTGTAGTTTTTTGTTTTAAAAATAAAAAACATCAAAAAGTTTATGTAAACACAAATTCTATGTTTTTGTGTATTTTGACTTCTTGTTTTAAAAACCAAAACATGTTTCGCCTTCATTTTTTTCCTTTGTTTCTCTCCTACTATTCTCCCCTCTTCCATTAATGATTTTTTTCTTTGTTTCGTTCCAACAGCTTGTGTGGTTTTCTCCGTTTCTTCATCTCTCTATTAACCAAATACTTTTCTTTATCTTTTTCTCTATTACTAACACTTTACTAACGAATTATGGTTTTTTGCTTGCTATTGACTAATTGTTTCTTTGCAAACACCCAACCCCACATGCATTTGCCATTTTCTTCTAGTTTGAACCAAATAGCAAGATTCTTAATGGTATATACTCATCAACAAGTAACAATTGAGATATCAGGAGGAGGCTTAACAAGCTTCCAAGTGTCATTTGACCATAAAGCATCTATTTCCTCTTGCATAGCTTGCTTCCACCCAAGGTTCTATACAGCCTCCGTTATACTCTTTAGGAATAGAAACAAAATCTAGGTGTGATAAAAAAGTACAAATGAAGGGGGACACATGGTTATAAGAAACAAAATTAGAAATCAAATGATTTTACCTTTCGTTAAGGCAATAGGTCAATCTAGGTCACTATTTTCCAGATCTAAAGACAAAACAGACGCTAGCGGAGAGGGCTCATCAATTTGGCCATCTACCATTCGACGAGGTCCTCAAGAATAAACCTGCAAATCTAATCGAGACAATTGACGAAGAAAAGAAGGATTGAAATCTATAGGTGAATTATTTGAGGAGTTGTCAAAAAGTGAGAGTAAACAATGATGGAAGCTTTTTGACATCTTGACTCTCAGAAAAGTATGCAATGTTTTCAAAGGATGTCATATCTGTGCACTCAAAGAATCTCTTAAGTAGGATTGCAACAACGATATTCTTTTTGTGACCTTGACTAACCAAGCAAGATACACTTGATGGCTCGTGGAGATAATTTGTCAACTGCTGGCTGGAGTTGGTGGACAAAACATACATACAAAGATATAAGGCAGAAGAGGAAACAAAGGAGTATTAAGAAACATAAGGGTGTGAGGGATCTGACCTTTAAGAGTGATGGATGGCATTTTGTTAATAAGATAGCATGTAGTGAGGATAGCACACTCCAAAATTCCTTGAGAACCTTCATTTCAATTAGTATGGTTCGAGCAACTTCTATGACATGCCCGAATTTTCTTTCAACACCACCATTTTGATGTGGTGTGAGAGCAAAAAGATTGGTTAATGATACCGCAATTTTTTATACCAGACTTAAAGGCTTCAAAAAAATTTCTCTAGCATTATGACTTTTGAGGATACGAATAGGACAACCAAATTGAGTCTTGATTTTAGAGTAAAAGGATTGTAAAATAGAAAATAATTTGAAACGTTATTTTATATATAGTCAAGTCATTCTAGACCAATCATCAACAAAAACAACAAAATAACAAAAACCAAGTTTTGAGGTAACACGAGAATGACCCCAAACATCATAGAGAACTAACATAAAAGAGGTTTTGGCTCTATTATCAACTCTAGATGGAAAAGCAACACAGTGATGTTTTCTATGCTGACAAAAACTCACAATCTAGATGAAGATTTAAGTTCAAATTAGTAATTAGCTTTTTTAATTTTTGGATGGATGGATGACCAAGGCAACTATGGATTTGGAGGGGTAAGCAACAGCTAAGCAAGCAGATAAACAACTATCGTAATAGTGAAGAGCTCCATATTCATGCCCTCCTCCAATCATCTTCTTTGTCTTCAAATCATGGATAATAACAAAATGATGGAAAAAGGAGACAAAACAATTCAATGATTTGGTTAGTTTACTAACAGATATTAAGTTGAACGAAAATTTTGGAATATATAATGTTGCTAGTAATGTCATTGAAGGAGAAAGAAACACAATGCCAACCTCACTTATACTAGTAGTGGAATCAAAGTCTGGTACAACAATAATTTGATCAAAAAATTTTAGGTTACCTGCAATATGGTCAGTGGCTCTTAAACCTATAACTCAAGTTTTAACAAAGGGCAATATGAAACTTGTGTAATTACCTAGGTAAGCAAACGACACAATTGGTGTGGTTGCTTGCTTGGCTGCTTGATACTAGAGTAAAGATATACATTCTTCTTCAAAAACCACCTTTTTTCCATTGGTTGAGGCAAAACCACCAGAAGCATACACAATATTAGCAGATTGAGAGGGCTTCAGGCGCAACTCTTGAGTTTAAGTCCCAACAATAATCCTGAACATGCCCATCCTTGCCACAATGGTCATATTTCCTTGGGCCTCCTCTGCCCCTTCCTCCACAACCACTAAGACCACAATGATTACTTTAGCCTCCATTATCTCTTCCACCGTTAAGAACAATTAGAGCAAAATTGTAACCACTTTCTTGTATTGGTCCCTTCAAGGATCAAGATACTCGTGAATATATCTCACTAAGTGATGAGAGTTCAGTGTCATCGAGTATTTGGGCCCGAATTGGTTCATATTCTAGTCTTAAGCTAGCCAAGTATCTCATCACAACTAGCTGTTCTCTTTCCTTCAGAAGTTGATCTTTATTGTTATCGGTTGGGCTACTAAATGTCTACAAATAGATTCTTAATTTCTGAAAAGTATTCGGTATGGTTCTTCTCTCCTTGCTAACACTTGAACAATGTCACAGATAAATCATATATATGAGTAATGTTATTGGAAAATAAAAGTCCCACATAATCCTATAGCTCCTTTGTGGAATTTACATATTGACACATGTCAACAATATTTGGTCCCATGGCATTCCTGAGGCTTGTCATTATTTGGTTGTCTTGATGTCACTTCTTATACCCAACTGACTTAATATTAGGAGTTGGACCTGTGAGATGCTCATACTTGCCTAGACCCTTGAGATATACAATGACCGCCTTCTTCCAAGCAACATAATTTGTTCCATTCAATTTCTAATTTGTGATTTCTTGAACCATAGGTGGCTATCCTCCAACACTGTCAGTTTTGAAGTTGCTCATAATGCAATCAATACAATAAGAAAGATGATAACCAGAATCAGGTGAAAAAACAACAGTGCAAAAAACCAAACTTCAAATATCAACAACTGTGCAACAACAAAAGAGGGACTGAGCCAAATTCAAACCATCATTAGATACGACTATGACGAAACTAGCAACTATGGTCAAACGCACAAACCTAGTTTCCACAAATTGAAGGCCAAAAAAAAAACACATCACCAACTATTCCTAAAAACACAAACTCGGTTTCTAACAATTAAAGGCAAAAAAACACACCACCAACAAGCTCCTGGAGTTGGTGCAACTCAGTCCATAGCAACAGGGTCAACAAAACATCACCAGAAGGTGGCGTGTGCACTACACATGCCAGTTGACTAGCGGTTGCCAATGGCACGTGTTAGCTAGCATCGCTTCTTCCTCTGACGTTGTTTCCAGTGGTTACTTGAGGTGTTTCTAGGGTTAGATTGTTAAGGTTGGTCCCTTTTTTCAAAGAAAAGGTTTAAGTGGGGGTTACCGGCTGTGAGAGAACAGAGGAAAAAATTTGAGGCAAGGTTAGAGAACCTACACTGATATCATGATATGAATAAGAAATTAAGAGAAATTGAGCAGAGGGATTGTGAGAGCTTGAAGAAATCAGCAACTCCCACTCTCTTTATATACTAGATTATCTTGTTTATATCACGTAAGTTACAATTATAATCCCTAAATATCCTCTCAATCAAATCACAACCATAATCTTCAAAAATCCTCTTAATCAAATCATAATCTTTAATAGAGATCAACCAATAAAACTTTATCTACACGTAACCAATTCCTTTAGAAAGTGTAGGATTGATCATACAACATCTTGAACATCGACAATTACCCAATTTCCAAATTTCCACCAACAAAGAGGTTTTTGTGTAATGACTTTGATGTAATTATAGGAAATCACCAGGAAGAAGTATTAGATATAATTAATGAGTATATCAAGATCTACAACAAGAAAAGGTTTCCTCCATAACTTTCTAATAGTCACACTTCTGCTACATATAATATAATTATAGCATATTAATCATAAGTTCAAGCAAAGAAAGTTCGAGCTTTATAAGATTTTTTAAAAATCAGCTTAAAAATTAGGTACTACCTAGCTTATAAATCAACCTAACCAATAATTTTTGACACTTTCATCCGTTTGATGAATTTTGTTGTGATACCATAGACTAAGTTCTACAGCTTCCAATTGCTAAAGCTTAAGACTATTGAACATGAGTTAAACGTCGAGGAAATTCAATCAGAATGTTACAACTCATATGGAAGATTTCTTGGTGATCTGAGTTGGAAAACCAAAAACTAGAAGTACTTGATTCTAACATCTCTAAGGAGTATGTCCATGTTCACTCATTAGAGTAAGCTTCTTTTCAAACCAAAAGAAAACGATATAGGAACATCTGACCAAAGACAAAGAATGGAACTTAGTTTATTCTAATTGGAATTTATTTTCTTAATCGACAATATTTCCTATATAGGTTAGGTTTCCTTATAAATAAAATTTTCTAGTACTACTAGTTTTTCCTATGACTACTATAAATAAGTCATTCTATAGCAAATTACAAATTTCATGTTACTATAGAATTTTATTTCAAAGCCATTTTTAACCTTAATTCTCTTTTTATAGTTTAATCACAATCACTTTATTTCTAACCCTAAAGTGTTTAAACTAGCTAACCTAACCCTTCTGTCATTAAGTATAATTTTGTCCATAGTTCCCTAACACCTTTTGGATTTAGTGTCATATTTTTGTAAATTTAACCACAATGAAAAAATACTAACTAGCCACATATCAGTATTTGAACCAAGGAAATCTAACCAAATATAGAAGGCAGAGAAAAAAATGGCAACGATGAAACATGGAAGATATTCATAACAACAAACCTGTTGCCATGCTTGAATAGCCACGCCTCTTTTGTCCATTCTCTCGCTGAGGGAATCACGAAGAAGAGGAGGGAAGTAAAATAAAGTTTTCTTGGACCATGTATGTTGGCTTGTTGCCATTATTTGTTCTAACATACTTTGTACATAAAGCAAGTGATCAGCATCAGCAATTCCACGTGTTTTGACAATAATCGCAAAAGTGACTATAGTTACACGATTCAGTGTTTCAGTGAATTCACTTGGACCCTACAAAGCAATCACAGAATCTTAATCGACACGTATTTTGACAATGATGGAAAAAGTGATTATAGTTACACAATTCAATGTTTCAGTGAATTTACTTGGACCTAACTAAACAATCATAAAATCTTAGTTTGACTAAGTTAATAATTCAGTTTAGCTAAGAAGAGGTTCTTTTAAATTACCTTTGCTTCTCTTTTCACAGGGAAGAAGTCCCTTTGTGACAAAATTAAGTTCATGCATAAGTTTTCAGCTAATCGAAATACACGGTGGTCTCCACGTTTTCCCTTCAATGTAGACACTATTTTAGTTACATCATACATCAAAGTTTTGCTCTTCCCTTCATACCTAGAAAACAAACAAAAGGTCAAGTCCCAAAATATAAAATTTCCTTGGATGGAAATAAAGAAATGATTACAAACTTCTAGAACTCGTATTCTACGAAAACAAATTTTGGAACTGTCACCATAGATAGCAAGAAATTCCAATTAAAAAGCTGTGGCACCACATCCAAAAGCAAGGACAAAGTAAAATCCTATTGTGCTACAAGCTGTATGCAACCTAGTTGTGTCTTAAAGAGATAACTAGGTCTTAAAGGGATAACTTCAGTGCATAAATTAAGAAGTCTTAAGCCTCTTCAAATTTCAACAAAACAATTTAAGTATCACTGATTTTAGTGATTGCATAAATTGAAGAACACCTGTAGAGAGGAAGCAGTCGATAGTTCACAATTTCAAGCACCAAAAGAGTTACCCCAGGCTTGCCCAGTAAGGATGGATATCTTTGTGCTAGGTGCTGCAAGGGAAGATTTTAAGACATGTTTTAGAATCTTCATGAAAGCATATGTTCACCAACAAAGACAACCAAAAACATATTAGCATAATTATAAGTGTAGTGTAAATTTCACCATGGTCAAGTGCATAGTTAGCAAAACCTGGTTAGGCTGCAAAAGGCAAGTTCAAAGAGCAAGTGTTGAATTTAAAACACTCGCCTGGAAGTATATGTAAATTTAAATTATTTCAAAGGCTAATTAACACAAGTGCTCCCAAAGTAACGGTATTTTGTAAAAACATGATTAGTACTTCACTATATATCAACGTGCGACATGTAAAAGAAAGTAAGTGGTCTCATAGTCCCATAAAACCCATCATGTAATGTATATGTAGTGGACTATTAGTTTAGTATCTTCCTCTTGTACATCTAAAGAGGCCCATAAATTGTTGTATACAGTGTCCTACACTTCAAGTTTTACCTATCAGCAAGTGAAACATTTAATGTTTTGTTACAGGCATACAATTAATGTCTAAAAATAGGATGTTCAAGAAGCATCTATATAGAAAGTAAAGTGACTTACATTGAAGTGTGAACGAAACAATGAGTGAGGTGCAATTAGCAACAACCGACAATAAGTCTCAACCATTGCAATACTAGGGACAACCTGCACCAAAATTACAATCATATCAACACTTAACATCATATATGCCCATCTTCCCTAGCAATACAAATGCGTCTTCCAAATTAAATTATAGAATGAAAGCATCACATTGTTCCCATTTTGTCGTATCAATCATCTTACACAATGAGTCTAATGGGCAAAGCCTTGTGCTATTTGGCATTTTTTGCTCAAAAACATTCCACTTTTATCGACAGCTAAATATTCACTAGAAGTTATATCTTGTTGTGCGGAACATAATTGAATTTCATGTTTGACAATGAGAAACAAGAAAATCAGGAGTTAGATGCAATCAATTGCTTTGCGAAGTCTACAAATGCATATCAACTTTAAAGTGAAAATACTAAGGAAAATGCATTGACTTCACTATATAAATATCTGTAAAGACAATACCTGCCCTGCAAATAAAGAATCTTCCATTTGGAAGACCAATTTCAAACACAAATTCATAGAAAGGCCTGATAATAGTGACATTGGTAGCGGGCTTACTTCCCGCATCACCATTAACCTCTCAGTTGACTGCATATTTGTTCCTGGCAATAGTTCAGAAACTCCAGCAGAAGATAACCAATTCATCACTGTTTCACAAGCTGGTTGTGCCATGGTGTACGAAACAACCCAAAACATTCCAACTGATCTATCATCCATATTCATGTAATCAATCATACGATCCCCTGAACCAAAATTAAACAATGATAATCATTGCCAGAGGTCAAACCACGTAAAGGATTATGAAGATTGCCCTAGTATGCCTAGATATTAGTGTTGGACAATGTGCCAACAAAACAACAAAAAGAGTTTACCTGACAATCTATTTTTTGTGCATATAGTAGGAAAATGTCACTAATAAATTATGCTAAATCCAAATTTTTCCTTCTTTGGTTAAACAATACAAGAAGTAGTTTATATTTTATGGTTTTGAACAATATATTTCGTGATATTTTGAGCTTGTATTATTTAAGAAAGCTGCAAGTGGAGATTGAGTAACTAAAATGGTAATCAAGAGCAACAAAGAAAAGAAAGGCCTTTCTCTTTCCTTACTTTCTCTTCGGTGTGTGCCATTATGAAGAATGAAAACAAAAGTTGGATACATACTATAATTTTTTGTGATTCTACTCTCTTTCCTCTCACTCACTAAAATAAGTTTCTATCACTTAATTAATGGTACCTAACAAAGACTTGAGTAACACTAGGAACAAAATATTTCTACATTAATCATAACAAGGAAAAAAAATTATAACTCATCTACGAGTTTCTTAAATACAAGGATGTTTTAGAGACAGGATTATTAACTAGGCTATAGGAATCATATCCTCACACAAAACTATAATATTCCTACTCCACAAGGTTTACAAGAAATGAGTAAAAAGAGGAAGTGAAGCCAATTCTGATATCATTATTGAATGAATTGTAGTGTGAGCCCTATTACTCTTGTTGAAAGTGGGAGGCTCTAGACAAGGTTGAAAGGAAAGGCAGTTTCCAATATGTTCTTCCTATAACTTAAATAGCATCTACATGGAAAAGATTGTGATTGTCTTCGATAGCTAGTCAACAGCTAGAATAGATACACGACACTCAAAAAGAAAAATTATAGAAAAGTTATCTTATCTAGCTTGTTATAGTAGAGTCATGAGGCGAACATCTTGTGGAACCTAAGTGCACAACTAATTATCACCATGCAAACAATTTGAACTAGAAACATTGGAAAATCAACAAATCTAATAGAACTTCAAGAGCATCTTTCAACTATACTTAATAAAAGAATTTTTATAAATCTTCGCTAAATGTCCAATGGCATTGCAAATAATTTACCTTTGCTTACTTGCCTCCACCACTCATCTATTTGCTTTCCTTTCTGAAGCTGCTCATTATTCAAATATTCTCTTGTTGATGTGTTCAATGACCAAATACGTAAATTTTGACAACTGCTTATGAAATCAAGAAGGATGCTTTGAGGATTGTTAGGATCAGAACTTCGATCTTCTCTATGGAATGATAAGATCTTTCTTGTAGTCTCTACCTGCAAGTGGATTTATGATTGACAAGTTTGACAAAGATAAGTTAAAAGAATTAATCAAGTATCAATAAACAACTACTAAAGGGAACTAACTAACTAATAGTTGATGTCCAAGGCAGATAAATAACAACGAGCAAAATGAGAGTGAAGCATAGATTAAAACAAAGAACAAATAACATTGGAAACAAGACGCTAAATGATAAAACTATAGGATGTAACATAATCAAAAAATATGATTGACCTTTCTTGAATCTGTATTCAAGGCAGTCATAACAAGCTCAACTCGAATAATTTGGGCAAGTAACCAAGTCACATGATTAGTCCGAAGGACGTGCTGATCACACTCTGTGAGCCGTAAAACTAGCTTGTCCACAAAATCAACAAAATCAATGCACCCACTTTTCATAAGGAAAAAGAATATGTCTGAGAAGACAAGCCACTCTTGCCAACAGTTAACTTCTGCAACCATGAAAGGAAAGTACTTCGTAATGGATCATTTAACTATATAAAGAAAGTTAGATATTTGGTAAACATCAAGTGCAAACCTACAAGGAGCAAACATAATAAAGGGGATTAAAACACTGCAATTTGATTGTGGAGACCAACAACCATCTCCATTATGTGTAAATATCTTCAAATACTAAGATTTTCAGGTTAAGAAAACGTAACATGCAAGAGAATAAGTCTTTTGAATGCAACAACTTGAACATTTATTAGGGGATAAAATAAAAGGAAATATTTTTAGAAAAATTTGATGCTCTTAAGAGATATAATAAATGTGAGAACAAAATCGAAGAGAACAGTAATGCACCTGAATTTGTTAACTTCAAAAGCTCAACTATTCTATCAATAGTTGCCTCACAAATCATACTTGAAGTGAAAACAGCACCGGGAGTAGGCCCATGAGTAGGATTCCTATAGGAAGGAGCGACAAGGAGCACACGCTTCCACCAATCAGGAGATGGGGTAGACCGAAGAGCATGCCTTATGCAACGTAAAGCTCTTTCCCAATCCAAACTTCCCCTCTGGATGGAATTAGCAAGATCCTAGCCAAGTAAAAGAAATGCCTTGAACACCACTAGACAATGCATGCATGACATGTCATGTGAAGCATAAAACCTTCTTATTAAATGTAAGAGGCATTATTTACATAAATAAATAAAAATCCTCAAACAAATCATGCTCCATGGTGCAAAGCATTGCATGGATTGTCAAGCACAAAGTAGCCTTGTAGGTTTGCTATTTACTCCATCATGTCGAAAACATACATGGGCCAAGTTTCCAACTTTTTTTCCTAATTATCATTTGTCATCAACAATTTTTTCTAAACATACGCTAGAAATAAGTCAATTTGAAGAAAGGGAAGCAATATCAATGAAGTGCCATGAGAAGGATGTTTATCAAATGATAATACCATCAAGAATCAAATTTGTACATTAGAATGGAGCAACAATTTTCACAAATTCCACAAGAAGTTCTCAGAAAAGTCATCACCTCTCCATGCAACGGTTCACCTAATACACTAGGGTAGGTAATAGGTGAAATGCGAGGGTTTACAACTGCTTCAACTGAAATATTAGGAATTGTTTGCGTCAAAATCCTGTGAGTACCAAAAGTGGGGCAATGAAGGTGTTGATCTAACATCAACATATGCATAGCCATCATATCTCGCCTCCTGTGGATCTCCAAAACAAGCATAAACAAAGCTTCATCATCTGGTATGTTCTCTATAAATTGCAGCCCACTACGCAGTAACTCATAAAAGGGCACCCGACACTTTTCCTCATTGACTAAAAGCCGAATTACATCCAAGCAACTGTGCAGCCATTCAACTAGAGCCTTGTCAGGTCTCAAGCCTTTCACATTATTGGGTTCATCAACACTATGTTGTTTTTGATCCCAATTAACCAACCAATTCAACATATGGTAGAAAACATCAGCATGTGTCACAGGCTTCAAATTAGATTCAAGGCCAGTCAAAATTATCTTGCAGCATAGCTGTCGTAGACTACTAATGGCACTATCCCTTGCCAATGAATTGGTCCTTGTTGCAGACTGTTGAACATTACCAGAAGTATCAGACAACTTTACAGGGGACATAGATGCAGAAGATGATGGTTCAATTGCTGATTGAGCAGGGGAACCAATACCATGAACAGAAGGCAAAGGAGAAGTTGGATTTGAAGTCTGTAAATGGGATGAATTGGGCATCACACTCGAAGAAGGAATTTGCGATAGACTGGTGGACGAAACAACAGGCATTGCTTGAGAAGCCTGACCAACAGACATTTCTGCAGAGGATATGGACGCAAGAAGACTTGGTAAGAAAGTATCCCAGTTAATGTATCCTATACCACATAAGCTCCGTAAAGCAAAGAGCAGGAATTCCGCTCGTGGACCATGATTACTACACTGCACCACCAGAGATATGAGCACAGATTCTGTGACAGCACGCACTTGTTCTTGGTCCTGAGTACCAGAGTTCAACGGAAAGCAAATTTTAATTCTTTTTTGAGCATAAAACAAAATTTTTGAAGGAGAAAACAGCAAGTGGAGCTGGGGGTTTTTTAACAAGGAAACCAACCGGAAACTGGGACTGGAGTTGTTCGAAATCCGAAAGAAATTGGTCATTTCGAGGAGGAAGGTCTGTATTAGGTGCAAGTACACGCTTTTGTGTCTTGTTGCTGTAGAGAAAATTGAAAATTAGCCCAGCAACAAGGATAAAAGCAAAAAAAAAAAAAAAAGCACGCAAAAACATGAAAACAAACAGACACTAAGAGAGAGACTAACGGTTGTTCACGAATGGAATCATCCGGTTTCTGGCGGTTGCTTCTCTGCTAGACAAAAAAAGAAAGTGAATTAACTATCACAAAGCGGACAAAGAGATGCAAAGTGAACTAGTAATAGGAGTAAATTACACCCAAATAGAGGTTAAAGAGATCGATAATCGCGGAACGTGCGGGGTGGTGGAAGTGGTAACCACAAGAAGCCGCAGCGGCCGCTATTGACCTCTGGCTTTGATCCATATTTTTACCACTTTCCAATTCTTCTAGCCTACTAGTCTGAGTCCTTCACCTACTACCATTACACCCGTTTCTCTTCTAATCATTTCAGAACGCCAAGGCAGTGGAGGAACGATAGGTTTCGCAACACGAGAAGAATCTAGGTCACTACAGACTAATAAATTGCAGAGTTTGGGCTAAAACCCCTATTGGGACCTACACGCCTACACCGGTCGGATCCTTTTAATTTGGACATAACTTACTTCGTCAGGTTATGGTTATTTACAAAGAGTGCTACAATAAAATTAAAAACTAATAATGAGTTATCTTTTAACTATTTTTAAAAAATATATATTTTTTATTAAATTTATATAATATTATGAGACCAAGATCCTTTAATTACATCATGAGTAGTAAATGACCACCACTAACATATAACACAAAATTTTCTTTTAAATTTTTTTAGTTTAATCTACGAACTAAATCAATGAGTACAAATTTAATGATGATAAAGATAAAACTTACCTCAAGTAAGGCTGAATAAATATAGAAAAGACTATACTATGATATCCATGTAAAAGTCACAAAATTGTATAAATTCTATATATTTTAATATGTGTGGATGAAAAACTTCATCCTTAGGCTTGGCCAAAAAGGTCGAGTCCAACTTTTTAGGGTTAGGTTTGCACTTTTATTTTATTTTTGGATTTCAAGCTCGATTGAAATTTGAATTCTATGGTTCAAGATTGAACTACACGTTCTTTATGTGAATAAAAACTCAAAATTACATGACAAGATCAAAGCTTTGATGGATCTTGTTATTTGTGCAAGGGTGAAGGAGAGGCATTCATGTTCATGTTCATGTTCATTGACAAGCAGTGCCAGCCTTGGGTAAGGGCCAGCAGGGCACTTGCCCAGGGCCCACTATGAGAGAGGGCCCCAATTCAGCAACCCCTCTTTGTTAAGTCTAGATGTTTTAACGTTAGCTCCTCTCGGACTCCTCCAGTCTCCAAGTTCCAACAAGTACTACTTTAGCAGCCAAGTCTAGTTTTGGTTGTTTAATGATTATAACATAGCTAAACTTATGCCTTCACACTCAGGGCCGTTCCTATCGTTTTATAGGCCCTAGACGAAATTAAAAAAAGGACTCCAATAAATCGATAATATACTTAAGTTTACATGTTTGTATTAAACATAAATAACTCAATTTATAAGTTTACATAATCAACTAAATATTAAATGATCATAACACTAACAAATACACAGAGGATCATGATT
>JANVCL010000003.1:15023412-15034066 GCA_026546855.1 Erythroxylum incrassatum | reverse complement strand
CTATTTTACTACGATATCTTCCGTCTGTTTTTTTTGCGTCTATATTTCTTGCGATATCTTCCGTCTGTTTTTTTGCGTCTGTATTTCTTGCGATATCTTTCGTCTGTTTTTCTGCGTATGTATTTCTTGCGATATCTTCCATCTGTTTTTCTGCGTTTGTATTTCTTTTTGTTTGTCATCAAAATTATTAATCGCATAAAGTCATTTTGACTTAACAAATTAAGTGTTGAACAATTAATGTGTTATTGGGTTTGTTGATGTAGAACTTGAAGCTTTAATATATGAAGTCTCATATATATCTTTTTGTGATTTTGTTAAGTCTTTTTTATCTACCTAGTTGTGTTTGATATTGAGATGATGTTAGATCCCAAAATGATCAATTCCATTAACTTACCCATTGCACACACTAAGATGCATTTAACAAGGTTTTAAGAAATAGAGTTTATTGATTAAAACCTTGGACTTAAAGAGTCTTTAAGGTTTATCATTTGAAACTTAGTGATTTTCACTCTCACCAAGATTATTTCGAACTATGATAGCCAATGCTCATTTTTCAAGAGGATTCTATCACATTTGATCATTGTTTTAATTTTCAATTTCTTATCGCAAAAATCCAAAAACGCTTTTTATACATTTCTCTTACAATTCGTTCAGTTTTGTTAGTTTTCTTATAGAATCAAAACCCCATTCCTAACTACTTTGCTTGCATTTCACTACATTTAGGCTAGCTTAGGTCCATTGCATTACGTTTCAATTAAGTGAGATGACCCGAGGTTGCATTCTGTATTGCAATCCTTGGAATTAAATTTTTGCTTCGACCTCAAAGGTAAGAGCAAAAGGCAAACTGATTTAAAATAGCATCGTTGCCAGGGAACCAAGTAATTAGTTCTCTAGGTTAGTTGTTGTCATTTTTGCTACTAATTGAGGTTAGGAACCTTTTCTTCTAGATTTCATTTTACATAGTTTAGTTTCATATTTTTCAATAGTATAGGATTTTTATTTTTCTTTTCATAGCATTAAAATTTTCCAAACACAAACAAAAGAATACATCCGTAATTGAACTTTTCATACTCAACATTCTTTTTGCACTCGCATAGTTTTTTTGTCTTCAATTTTATTACTGTTTGATATATACATACATATTTTCATACATACTTTCACACACTATACACTTGCATCCATCACATCTCATCTTTTATTCGACTTTGTATGCTTGCGAGTAAATTTTGTTACTATTTATTCTCCTTTGAATTGTTCCTATGCATGCCCCAGAAAGTGAAACTCCTTCCTTTCTATCCTAAAATTGAGAGACGTTTGAAAAGATTAAAAAGGAGAGAATAGAAAAAGAGAGAAGTAAAGTAGTTATCGAAGAAGAGTCTAGTGGCAAAGTAGTGAGAGCGATCCTTTAGAAGGAGTGAATATGGTCGAGAACCCAACTTTTCTACAAAACCCTAACTTTGATGTTAACCAACCTAGGAATGGTGATAATGGAGGTAATGGGGAGCATGAGAGAGTAGGTGAGAATAATAGGAATCAAGGAAGAAGGACCATTAAGGAAGCAACGACTTCTGATGTTAATTATGACCCATTTACTGTTACTTGCCCTAATTTTGATGTTAATTCTGAAGTGAAAGGATTACTCATTAACTCTCTTCCTAAATTTCATGGCTTAACAAGAGAAGATCCCTACATACATTTGCAATCTTTGTCCATGATCTGTTAGAGTATGAAACTAGTGGGAGCTTTACTTGATCAAGTGCTATAGAAGTTTTTTCACCTATATTTGGAAGGAAAAGCAAGAGAGTGATACATGAGTCTTCCAAGGCATATGGAGAATGCCTACCATAGTTGGGCCAATCTGAAGAAGGCCTTCTTGGAGAAATACTTTCCAGCTTCCCGAACTTCATCGATGAGGAAGGAGATTTATTCGGCACGCCTGGATTATAATGAGTCTCTATATGACTATTGGAACCACTTCTAAGATCTGTTGCCTAGATGCCCCCACCATCAGATACCTGATGAACAATTAGTGCAATATTTCTATGATGGGCCGAAAAGTCAAGACAAAGGTATGTTAGATGCGACATCTGGAGGTTCATTGATCGATCTTAAAGCTGCAGAAGCATGGGATTTAATCAAGAATATGGCTATGAATCATCAATAGTACAGTGTTAGAGAGACCCAAGAAGTGCATGAGTTGGTCACCACAACAACCCAATCCAAAAAAATGGAGAGTTTGGAGTCTAAGTTTGACTCATTGGAGAGCAGAATAACTTCACAGTTGTCTTTCATCACTGCAGAGTTGAAGAACTTGAATGTACATCACCCTACATCTTCTACAGATCTTACTGCACCCAGTTGTGATACGTGTGGGTCAATAATTCACATATCCAATGTTTTCCCTTGTCAATATGAGGAGGTGTTTGCAGTATATCCAGGCCAGACAAATCAAAAATGGGACCCCTACTCTAACACTTATAACGAGGGATGGAAGGCCAACCCTAGGTTTAGTTGGAGGAATGAAGAGGGACGGGCACCAAATAGATTTCAACAAGGAGAAGGAGCTGGTACTTCCACCGACTAGTTCCCCAACCAACAGCAAAGCCTGATCGTCCCACCCAAGGAGGACACCAACCAACTGCTGCATAATATGATGACTTTGATGAAGGAAGAACGGAACTCTAACAACAACCAGTTTAATGCCATAGCTTCTTTGATTCAGCAAGATTTTTTGAAGACTGCTACTCGGTTCAATGCATTGGAAAAGAGAATGGAGCAATGGGAGACAAAAGCGGAAAATATTAACTCTTATGTCACTTAATTGTACAACAACATGAGTAAGAATCAAACAAGAAGCAGTGGAACCATTCCTTCAAACATCGTGATGAACCCTAAAATTTTAAATGCAATCACTCTTTGAAGTGGGAAACAAGTGAGATTCAACCATCAAGATGAAGAAGAATGTGAAGAGGAGATTGATAGTGGAGAATTGCCTTTGACAAGGAACAAAATCAAGAAATCCGAAAGCTCCAAGGAAGAATCACTTTTGCATGAAAAGAAGTCTAAATCAAGGAGGAAGGGAGTTACTTCAGAGAGCTACAAGAAACAAGCAACAACAAGTGAGTATATAGGATCAAGCAAGCATGGAGCCAATAAAGCCTAAGGTAAGGAGGTAAATCTTCAAGACCTTCCTTTTCCTAATTCATATTTGATGAGCAAGCGAATGACTGACATTAAGCATGAAAAATATATCATTGATTTGTTTGGTAAAATGGAAGTCAATATTCCTTTGCTTGATCTTGTGAAATAGGTTCCTGCTTATGCTAAATACCTTAAAGACCTGTGTACCCATAAGAGAAAGTTTAGGCCAAATGAGGGAGTCCTAGTAAGCTCAAATGTGTTAGCCTTATTCAAGCCTCAAATCCCTGTAAAATGCCAACATCCTAGATCTTTCACTATCCCTTGCACTATAGGTAAAGTTACCATAAGGGGAGCCTTGCTAAATCTAGGGGCAACCATTAATGTTATGCCTAAGTTTGTTTATCAATCATTAGGAGTGAAAAATCTTAAGTCTACGTCTATAGTTCTCCAATTGGCTGATAGATCAATTTGGCATCCTATGGGCATCGTAGAGGATATTTTGGTCCAAGTCAAGGGTTTAGTATTTTTAGCTGATTTTTATGTGCTTGATATGTCTTCTGAAGTTGTGCAGGACACTTCTTTGATTCTTAGTCGACCCTTCTTAAGGACTACTAGTACCATGATTAGCATGAAAGAAGGTACAATCAGTATCGAGGTAGGAGACTAGCAGGTGAGTTTTAACATATATGAGGCTATGAAACACCCCCACGAGGATTATTCGCTCCTAGGAGTTAACATGCTTGATATTGTTGTTGATGATACATGTGTTGAGTTTGAACTCACAATGAACCCAATCGCTAATGCCTCCTTGGAAGAAGGATTTTTTACTGATGTTTTAGGTGAATCGAGGAGTGTGGACATTAGTACAGAAATGGCAAGTAGTCGACTTACCTCACCACAACATGGCTATAAGCCAAACGTCACCCCGGATATGAAGGATCCACCATAATTAATAGGTTGTTCTCATCCTTCACTTACAACTTACTTCTACTTTGTGATTGAAGATGACATTGTTATGCATGAGTATGTTGAATAAGTGTGGGGGAGAAACTACTCCAGTAGGGCTTAGGTTTAGTTTTTAGTAGGACTTAGGTTTAGTTTTTCTGCTTCAATAATTCATCTTCCTTTTATATTCTGTGTTTTAGTCGATGCATGACACATCTTCTATGATTTAGGAAATTGGTGTAGATGGTGAATTGCATTTTTCTTTGTGATGATTAAGGACTATGCATATGAGCTGAGTATCCACTTAGAAATTGTAATGTCTTGTTTCTTTTTCCTTAGGAAAACTGCCATGATGCCTCTAAAGTCAATTCGTCGCGACGTGAATTAATTTTTTTGCCTCAGGGAACATTTTTATGCAACCTTTGTCACGGTGTGCAATAATTCTTTTGCCTCGACGAACACCTTCGTGCAGTCTTCATCACGACGACGGGTCTATCTGCACATAAACACCGAGTGAAATTTCCTTTTTACCCTCCTTATTCTTCTGCTCTTTCATCTGCCCTCTGTCTTTCTTTGTCATTTCCTTCCCCTTCTTAATCAACTTACTGCCCCCTCCCCCCCTTTTCTCATTTTAATTTACCTTTCTCACATTTTGCCGCGGCAACCCGAATTCCATCGCGAAATCCCTCTTCCTCTTTATTCTCCTTATTCCATTTCGTGTTTGTGGTTCACCTTTGTGCCTGTCTCCTTCTACTTCGTAATTATATCGCTTGTTCTACTTCTTTCCTCGTTGTTTTATTTGAAATTAGGCACGTTCATCGCAGCGAAGAAACTTGTTTCGTCGCCGCATGGGTGACTGACATTCTTCGTCGCAACGACGGAAATTTTTTTTCCACAACATGGTTAGTGCAGCTTTCGCCGCGACGAACTTAGTAGATTTTGTTTTTAGTGAATTTTGTTTAATCTATTTGTTTGTTTTTCTACAAGAACATGCCTCGAACTACGAATCCCACCCATCTTTCCCCTACCATCTCATCTAGTTCATCTGATTCCTCCAGTCAATCTGCTTCCTCTCGTCATTCTGATCCTCCCAGTAGCGTTGATTTAGATTATGCCGACCTAGCCGAAAAGATCGACGCTAGGCCATTCATTAGGGAGTGCCCCTTTCCTTTGACTCCCCACAACAATCCCTTTATCTGCCAATTGGTCAACTCTCAGTTAACGGGATTAGTTCAACCTAGGTATCAGGGCAACGACAAATTTGTTCGCCACTTTTATACATATGCTCGCCTCCACAATACCATGGAAATTAATTTCCGTGGTGTAACAGTCCCTACAGCCTTCACCACTGCAAGCATCCGCAAGCACGACAATCTCCCACCTATTCTCCCCTGCCACTACAATTAGCTAATACACCACTATCCTTGGGACGATATCATTCGTACCCTCTATCCCCAGGGTGCCGTCTGGCATCAATCCAGAATCTATCAACGTTATCTCAAGCTTTCTAATCTCCGCCCTGAAGCTCGTCCTTAGCTTCATTTGGTTAGCAATAACATCATTCTCACCTCTCACCTAGCCTATGTAACAAAACAGCAAGCCTTATATCTTTACCTTTTGATGATTAGTCGCCCAATCGACATAGCCCATGCTATTGCCTCTGCCCTCCGTGATTCCATCACTACCGCCAAGCTCACCAACACCATCATCTTTTCCCACCTCATCACAGACATATTCCAGCCCATAACGTCCCAAAATACAACAATGACAGCTATTTTGACCCGACCCCTCTGTTTCATTACGTCCGTCTTAAACAACCCCAACCTCACCCTCCACCCCAATCCACCCTACCTCCTACCCATCCCACCTCACTACCTGATGTTGCTGCCACCCATGCCGATGCGTTGGCTAGCGAGGACGATCCTTCACCTCCGGTTCTTGCTATGACGGTTACTTTATAGGCCCTCGCTCGCCGGGTCGATGGTCTCTCTATAGACTTGGCTACCCTCCGAGACACCCTTCATCGAGATCGGGGGTATTGGCAGCAGATGGATGCCTTGCTCACCCAGCAACTGCACTTTCAGCTTCCTTCTGATGAAGATGACCCACTTATCGGTGCTGGCCTATCGAGCGCAGATCTTGCAGATGTTGGGGATGATCACCCGATGGAGAAGTTCGAGTGTTTCTTCTTGTATTTTTCCTTTGTTTTATTTTTCCAGTTCATTTTTCGGATGCTTAGTTCCATTTTGTAATGTCCAACCTTTTTTCCCACAAGTTGTATATAATTCTCTTTTTCCTTCCAAATTGTTACTAATGCACCTTCCCCTTTCACTTTCTTGCATATTTTTGTTAATTGTTCTTCACATTGAGGACAATATGATGTTTAAGTGTGGGGAAGATTTTCCCACTTTGCAATTCTTATTTATGCATCATTTTCGGCCATTTAAATGTTTGTGCAAGTCAATTGTGCTTAATATTAAATTTTTAACTTGGTGATTGAGGCAAATCAGCTGATTCAAAAGTTTTTGTCATTTTTTCCATGGCAATGTGCGGACTCCATGTTCTTCGCCGCAACGAAGTCTCTCTTCGTCACGGCAATGTTTGTGTGTTGAATTGTTTGTCGCGACGAACTTTTGGTTTCGTCGCGGCACCATACTCCAGAACTATTTTTTTTAATTGCCTCAATTCAACAATTCTCCCTAATTCGATTCTTGTCACTCTTGTATCTCAAAGATTTTCTAAGTTTCAAAGCGGTCCCTGTGTTTTTGAAAACACCTTCCATTCTTTAAATGATAGTCGGATTTGACTAATTTCATTTTCAATGTTTTCAACACAAAGTAAGTGAGGGTATGCTGACAAAATAGCACTTTATGTTTTTAAACCTTGAGATTGTTTATTGAGATATTAACCTTGTTGGAAGGATATTTGGGCCTTAATTTTTTATTTTTATGTGTATCTGCTTATTTTATATCTCTCTAGAACTTGTTTCAATTCTTAATCAAAGCTTGATGAACTAGAATTTTGATAATATGATAGAGGCATTCTTTCAAAACCCTGTTAACCCAAATATAGTCCCCATAGACACCTATCCATTGCTAGCCTCTTGAGCTATAATTTTTATGCACATGCACACATATTCTTAGGTGTCAATAGTTTATTTCACATTTTCTTCTAGTTATCTCAAAGAATTGGATATATATATATATATATATATGTTCTCAACAGAAAATATTCTCATGGTAAAAAAAAGGTTAAAAAATAAATTATGTTGTCATTTGTGTAAATATTGTCTTACTGTTGACATCTATTTCATAATTGTGATGTATGTACTCATTCTTTTCTTTTTTCGTCTATTCCACCCATTTCATCTAGCCTTTCGTGCATTATAACTTTGAAAAGTCCTCTTGATTTTCGAGATTATAGTTATTATAGTGGAGAGGTAGAACTATCACAAGCTTATAGTAGAGAATGGACTAAGCAGATTTTAGAGTGAAATTATCCCAAAAATAAGTGAGATGAGAGCAAATACCTTGCCTTGAGTGAAATCTCTTTTGCTTAATCTCATGGATCAAATTCTTATAGTATTTATTTTCTTGGCACTCTTTCAGTCTGCTTTGATTGATTTTTGAGACAGTGATTTTTGCCAATTTCTTACTCTTATTTTAAGTATGGCTGGAATTTTTCTTTTGTACTTGTATCTCTTTGACTCTTATAAACTTTGTCTAGTAGTACAAAGGTCTAAGTGTGAGGGAATTTGATTGAGTCCAAGTTTATTATAACAAACTGGCGACAATTTTATGACTTTTACTAAACTTTTGGACTTTTATTTCTAGATTTTGTGCTTAAATTGACTCTTGAGTGTGTACCCTTATTTTATGCAGTTTGATAGTAAAAATTGTCACAAATCAGTATTAATTACACTAATTAATTTTCTGAGAATAATTGATACTACTAACTATCATTGTTCATTGTAGGAGACTCAAGGAGAAGGGATTCAAGAAGAAGATGTAGAGTCGATGATGGCTGAAGTGAAGTCAACAAGGCAACAGGCGCAACAGGAAGTTCGTCGCGGCAAAAGGGATCTGTCATCGCGGCGAAATACAAAGGAATCTAGGCTGAATTTTCGAGAAAAGTTCGTCGCGGCAAAGATTAATCCTTTCGCTACGGCGAAGGAACCAGTAATGAAGTAAAACCTTTCGAGAAAAGTTAGCAGCGGCGAACCTTCGAAAACTCGAACCATTTTTGGAAAAATTACCCACTGTGCGACCCGATCCAAATCATCTTTCATTTAAAAACCTACCAAATTAAGGTAAGCGCCGACAGAGAAATACAAAGACAAAGAATATACACAACACCGGGCTCTCTCTCTCAACTTCAACCATCATCTATTACCTCTCTACCATTTTTCATCGTCACCTTCATCAACAGCTGCTGCCATGGATGCTTCTAGTGGATTTCCAATTGTGAGTTCTCTCGAAGCAATGCTTGGCTAAACTCCTTTTCCTCTTGAAGATTTAGCAATGGTTAGAGTTCAATGGGCTTCAAAAGGGAGTTGTTTAATCATATTTAGCTACATTGTTATGAACTCCTAAGTTTAGGATTTGTAACTTGTAATTGAATTTTCTTGATTAGAGTTTAATCAAGTGATGAACAATTAATGTGTTATTGGTTTTGTTGATGTAGAACTTGAAGCTTTAATATATAAAGTCTCATATATATCTTTTGTGATTTTGTTAAGTCTCTTTTATCTGCCTAGTTGTGTTTGATATTAAGATGATGTTAGATCCCAAAAATGACCAATTGCATTAACTTACCTATTATGTAACATCCCACCCTCGATGGGAAGGGTAGAATAGGACGTTGGAAAGGGCTTAGAGTGTTTAGTATGGTTTGTTTTGAAATATTCATGCATATTCTTACACGTGAATAGTGAAATTGCACATGAAAATGACTGTACATGCATTCATTACATTTTCCGGTATATGTGCCTAAATGTAATTTTGTTGTGGAAAAATATGATGTCGTACGTGAAAATTTATTTGGAGTGGATTGTTATGTGTTTTCTATTTTTGGGAAATTTAGGAATTTTTCTGGAAATTTTCGGGAAAATTTTCGGATCAAAAAAATCGTCAAGTGACGAACTGATTGGCTTCCGGTATCGAAAATTTCTATCCAATGGCACTGGAATATTGGGTACATGATTTTAGGATTTATGAAATTGAGCCATTGAAAAATTGGGACAAATTTAGAGTAGAAAGTAAATTGTAGTTGGAAAGAGACCTTAGAGTATCTCAAAGTAAGACATGTGTCTTAAACTTAATGGTGTTATTTGTTTTTCTCTAACCTATGTACATCATTCTCAGTGCTTCCATTTGAAAGAGTTAAAAATCCCTTTTTGCATGAAAGTTTCCTTCTCCCTCTCATCCGAAGCTTCTCCCTTCTTGCTTGCTTTCATTGGTTCTTCAAGAAACTCTCCTTTATTACATGCTTTCTCTTCTTTGTCCATTAAATATCCAACCAAACCCTCACCCCCTTCAAGTGATGATGGTGTCGTGTATGGTGTTGGGAGGAAGGAAGTGAATTTGTGATTTTTGAAGAATTGAAGATTTGAAGCTTGGTTAGGTGAGAATTAAGTTATATGGTCTTAAATTGGTAGTTAGATGCATTAATTGTGATTTATTATACATTAATTTCATGAAGTTTGTGGTTTGATTGCTGGGTATAAATTCATGTTTGTGTGAGGATGAATGAATTACCATGTTTTAGATTGGTTTTGGGGTTGGTTTTATGATGCTAGATGAATGGAAAGTAAGGAGAGATAATTGTGTGTGTGCTTCCATTTTTGTGGCTATTTATGCAAGTGGATGATTTGATGAAATTGTGGCTGATTTCTTGGCTAAATTGCATGCTAGTTGGAGTAGAATTGGTATTGGAAGTGATAGGAATTGGTTTAGGTATAAAAGCTGAAAAATGGAATGTGTAGAGATTTCAATGTTTTGATCATAACTCTCTATGTAGTTGAGCAAATAAGGTGAGGTTTGACTTGAATTAAAATTGAGGTATTTGGCTGCATTTCTTGTGAAGGAAGTGTTGCCCAATTTTGATTAGAAGAGTGTTGGATTTTGCTTTGAAAGTGAGTTATAGGTGCAGAATGAACAGCAATCCGAACCTTGTGACCTGAAACTTTGGTGATTTTTCTAGGTTGATTTGGATTTAATTTGCTAATTTGGTCTTCATGAAACTTGAAGATATTCTTGTAATCTTTCTATCGTCATTAAGTATGAAATTTTTCAATGTCTAGGTTGAGAGTTATGACCTGTTGACTTTTGGATGTTAATAGGCTTGGTGCTGGAAAATGTGTTAAAGTATAGGTTTTGTGGTGATTGTACATTGAAGCTATATTCTAGACTGTTGTGGTTCTAATTAGCTTAAGTGGTCTTATGAAAAGTTGTAGAGAAATGCCCTAGCTTTAAAATGAGGTATAATATGCTAATTTTGGATGTAAGAGTTGGGAGTTATAAAGTTTCAAAGGATGGATCTAATCTAGGCACTTTGTTCGTTAACAACC
>JANVCL010000003.1:14998580-15008999 GCA_026546855.1 Erythroxylum incrassatum | reverse complement strand
TATAGACACATGGATCCTGGCTTTCGGGAAGGTCCCGGAACAAAAATTTTTGTTTTCCGCACCGTGTGCATGTGATGCACACACCGGGATTTTCCTACATTAACGTTGGGTTCAAATTTGGTTTCTTCATCTTGTGCCTCCCACTCATTAGACAACTCTGCGCTCTCTCAACGTAAACAGACACCTCCGAATCTCCTCTCAACGTCGCCGTTGCTCCTCCAGCGCGTTGATTCCTAAGGTACATTCCGTTGCCCACTGCTCTTTTATCTTCGTGTTTGAGTTGCTAAAGCTCAAAGTTGGTGTTGTGGGTGGTGGTTGTGGTAGGTGTTGGGTATACTGTATGTTTAAAATACCCACGAATCTCCTTTCTCTGTCTCTCTCTCTCTCTCTCTGTGTTCTTGATTTTGTTAAAATTTAAATGATTCTCTTTCGGGTTTTGTTTAAAATGGCTTTTCCAGTGGGTTTTTTGCTAGGTTCAAACAATATTATCAATTCTTAGTATCAGGTTTTTGGTATTGTACCATCTCCAACATTCAAATCGTCACTTTTTCTCTCATTCATATCCCTTCTTAATTTATCGCTTCATCGAAAATGATGTAATCTATTAGGTGATTAATTTATGTAGATTAATTAATTCTGTAGGCACAACGTGTATCGAAGTTAGATTTTGGACAAAAGAAAGTCACTGTGAAGTTGTACTCTAGTTAAAAGAAAATGTCTTCCTCGAATGATAATTTTCATATCAACAGATAACTTTTCTAACTCTTGTGGTTAACTTTTTTAGTTGTTGTTGTGGTTAACTTCTTAGTTGTTTAGTTTCATGGGAACTTGCAAGACAAACCATGTATGGAGAGCTTACATTAGTTTCAAAGTTGATCCTCACATCTCATTGTTGAAGATTTCTTCCTAGATTATAAGTTTGTGTGTTAGAAAACATGATGTTGTGTGCTTGCTTTGCTGCCAAACTAAGCTAATATTAAGATCTAGCTTTAGAGACGTAATCACAATTTATATTTATAATTCAAATATACAATAACAATATTAATCCAATGCTAGGCTGGTGACAGAGATTTCAATTATGGACATTAATGAAAGAGTAGTAGGATGTGTTTTTAAGGACTCACTTCAGTAAGAGAGTTTTAGCTGATTGTATCAAAATGTCAATTTGTGTTAGTATTTATTTTCTTTAATCCATGTTTGTTCTAGCATTATTGCGTTCCTTTCTTATTATTTTATGATATACATAATGAATATATTTAAGATATTGAATTTTACGTTAAGATTTTGGTTATTTGACTGAACTTAAAGCTTTATTTATTGATATAGTTTATGTTATAATGAAAGATGTTTAATTTTGAGATTATAATAATGAGAATGGTGAAAATAAAATTCAAAATAATTAAGAGAAATTCTTATATAATTGTAATTAGATTTCTTAAACTCGTTAGTTTTTAGATGGCTCAGCCAAAAAGTATAAGACATGATACCTTTAAAGTTAATTAAACTTTTGATTATTTAAAATAAATTTGAATATAAAAACATTCATTTATCAATCAGTGAAAGACCACTTTACCTATTATGTACTTATAAAGTTTTTATATGGCAGGTTACAATATAATTTTACAAAAGGTTATAGTTAATTCAATATCTAATTGCATTATATTAAATTTTACATTTTGATTATATCATAAAGCAATAGGACCAATAAACTTCTCTATGATAAGTTTTATTTTCTTTTTGGAGGGACGAGTTAGAATGGAAACAAATCAGATCGTCAAAGAATAGAAACAATTATGAAAATAAAAATTAAAAAAAATTCAATGTGATTGTTTCAATGCTTTTTCAAACTTCCAAGTTTGGTACACCAACATTCAAATAGCAATATATGACATAATTAAGGACATGAAAAGTTAAATTCAAATGATAAATATTAAATAGAAAAATCACACTTGGAATAACATATATCATATTGGAAGTATTGGTGAACTAAATTCTTTAGTTGATAATTATAAAACGGAAATATACAAAGAGTTCTTCCTATTTCAAATTTGCATCATAATAGGTAATCCCTGTGTCAAATCCTTTTTATAGAAAACAAATACATAATTCCATTAAGGATAGAGAATTGCATTTCCAGAGATTTGGTGAGTAATATTCCAACTGACCAAGCATAAAGATATCAATTTAATCCGCAAGGAAACGCCATGTGTACAACGCTTGTCTTTACATCATGCAAATATATGTCCCGGAATAGTCACCAAGCTTGGAAGCATCTGAAGTACTTCGCATTTGCTTCATCCTCCCCGATGTCTACTGTTGATAGCCGAATTTTCAAGATCTAACGAGGCCAGCAAGGGCGAGAAGGCACCATGGAACTCAAGTATCAACACCCTTAGTAGTTAAATATATATTTTCTCCAATCTTCTAAGATTCATTTTGGATTATCTCGCACATGCAACACTACCTATTAAGATAGCCTCTGATTGTATAGCCTCTGATTGTTAACAACCAATTTAATTTTGTCCCAGAATCAGTGAGCTTCGCATTTGAAAATGCGATGCAAAATTTCCCTGTCAAGGGCCATTCCACACTACAAGTATAGTATAGTGAAAGTAAAAGTTGTCACTAAAAGTAGTAATATTTGTCACTGATATTAATAGTGTCTAATATTTGAAGTCATCACCTCTCGTCACAAATACCTCCGTCATTAATGCAATAGTGACGAATTTAAAAAATAGTCACAATTATGCAACACTTTTGTGACACTAAAACTTGTGAAATGTGTGACAAAACTATATGATCACAATAATTTTACATATTTATGACAAGTTTATTGTCACAAATAATATAAAGTAGTGACAAATAAAGTCGTAACTGTACTTGAATTTATTATGACAAATTGTTGAGACTAAATCCTATCAAATTTGTGACAACACTATATGGTCACAACAACTATATTTATTTATGACAAATTTGTTGACACAAATAATATAAAATAGTGACAAATAAAGTTGTAACAATACTTCATTATATTGTCACAAAAGTGCCAACATTAAAACCTATGAAATATGTGACAACACTATATGGTCACTACAATTTTACATATTTAGGACAAATTTGTTGACACAAATAATATAAAGTAATAACGAATGAAGTCGTAACAGTACTTCATTTTATTGTTACAACATTATCGCCACTAAAATAATTATAAATAGTGACAAAATAATTGTCCCTAATATTTTTTTATCAGTGTCCATTACTTCTTGGTCACTAATATTTTAATAAAAAAGTGTCAACATCATTTCGTCACAAAAAGAAAATTGGTTCTTACAAAAACTATTATCACTAATGTGTTTATTATTATCATAAATAAAACTATCAATTCATCAACATAATTACATTACCCGTAAAAGAAATTTGCATCAATGGTTATATTGTTGAACAGATTTCGTCACAAATATGAAAGTTATATGTTACAATAATGTTGTCACTAAATAAAGAATATATGTTACAATAAATTTATCACTAATGTGCTCGTGTTTGTCTCAAATAATATTATTAAATTTAATAACATAATTACTTAATTGATAAATTTTTTTGCATTAGTGGCTATAAAATAGAAGTTATCACAAATGATACGGATTTTTTGTGCCAAGATATTATAAGACATGCAAATAAAAAATATTAGTATATATAAAATTTCCAATATATTAAATTGAAATTTTTAATATCTATGAAAATTATTTATTACAATTATCTCAAACTAATACGTACTAATTTAAGCTAAAACTCTCTAAAGTAAAATTTCCTGGCTATTCTTTAGGATGAAGTTCAATATTGATTTGTTTCCTACAAAATAAATAAAAATAAAATCAGTTAATTAGTTTATAAAATATTAAGTTATAAATTTAGTACTAACATTTTATAATAATATAATGATAATGATAAGAAGTGATACAACTATTATAGATTTTATAAATTTATAAGCTTACATGAGTAGTTGGGGTATTTGATGTTGTGACATTTAATGGATCTTTAATTAAGGCAGAAGAATTGAGTACGAAACTAGGAATTAATCCAATATTTGCCAAATGTGCAAAACAACTGAAATTTGTTTTATTTCTGTACCCTCTCGTTTGAGGGGGAATGTTAGAACATAAAATTAATTCCTTTACTTTGTATTATTCTTTCTATGCATACTCTATCATTACAATACATGTGTATGGCTAAGCTACTCTCCCTCTCTGTCATGTAACAAATTCTGTTATTCCCAACTAATATATATGAAAAGTGTGAGCACACACTTCTGTGTGCCTATCATTTCATTCATTACATAGTCTTTATAACTTATGGTTATAGTCACAGGATATCAATAATTTTAGTCAGTTGAATTTTGAAACACATACCTCATAAGAATATGAAAGGTAGTGATGACAAAGATGACATAGTTGAGTAAATGTGTTTGTATTTTGTCTTTTTGTGTCATTCTTGATTTTGTTTCAGCAATCTTGATTCTGAATAATTTTTATTCGAAGCACGCATGTTTACCTGGATTAAGTTTCATTTATGTCAGGACTCTAGCCAACAATGCTCCCAAGTACGGAAACAGTACTGCCACCATGATTAACCAATGTCTCATTACTAAATGCAAATCTGAAAATAGCATGGCTGTCTTGCCCCGTTGATAGTTGATACAGGACTAGATTCATGGCCTAGAACCAATTCTTAATGCTTTTATGCCGTAAGCTAAGCAAGCCTAATCATCTCCACGATCTAAAACTTCCATCGAACATGTAACTATTCCATGAATAGGAATAAATTTGTGGAATCACAGGGGAATCAAGGAGACACACGGCTACAATTCCCTGTAACCTGTGTTTCCTGTTCAATGTTCAAGGAGATATATAATTTATTTTATTTTCCCATGTTCTACGGGAAAGAAATTATGAGCTGCTATAGCTCCCTTGTGTACCATCACAAAACTATCTTCTCAGATTCGGGCATGTTATGTATCACCTAAACTTTTTGTTAAATGAGTTAGGTAAAACCAGTCGTGGACACAATAAAATAATGTCTTGATCCTAAGTTCATATTTGCTAGTGAATTTATCGAGGTTCTTTGGAACCAGACAAGCCAGATGGATTGCAATTCTAAAGATGCAGCAGGTGCAATTTTATACGTAAAAAAAACTTGAGAGTGGAATGAGGCACCAGAGGGGGCAGGGTTGGACATGGCACCTAATTCTCTCTATAACCACCAATTATGAGAAATCAGAAAGACACCTAATTGCTGATTCTATGGCCTTCAAGATCAAAACAGAATTTTCATTATTGGAGCACTGCTGCACAAAGATGTGACAAGGTATCCAAGTTTGAAGGAGAGACCAGACTGGCCTCACATGGTTAGAGATCCTCCTACCTTTACTAATCACCTATATATAGAGTTTGATGCAATTTGTTAATCAATTCTGAGTTCGAAGCCAAATTTTCCAAATTAAGAGAATCGTTCCTCAGAAAATTGATAACTAACCATGGCTACTGGATACCATGTTAGATCAATTAGCTTGCCTTCAAGGTCCCACCCTAGCACTACTAAAGTGGAAGAAGAGTTGAACAAGCTTAGGACATGGGAGGCATCGTCAACATCAGGATCAATTTGCGTTGATCTAGCAGGAATTGCAGGCTTGTGTAGTTCCCTGGATGATCTACTCAACCTGACGTCAACGCGAGAAGTTATTTCTCGCCATAGGAATGAAAAGTGCCTAAATGAGTTGTTGGATCAATATGTCAGGCTTTTAGATATCTGCAGTATTGCACGAGATGTTACGTCACAGTTTAAGGAACAGATTCGAGCCCTTCAATCTGCATTCCGAAGGAGAAAAGGAGATTCAAGTATTAAAAGCAATTCAGATAGTTACACTTGCTTCAGAAAGAAAATGAATAAAGAGGCAAAAAAGTTGATTGCATCGCTGGAGCATATTAATAACAAAATCGGGGTGTCTGCACTCTCAGAACAAGATAAACACTTCTCAACTATGATAAAGATGCTTAGAGAAGCAAATATGACGAACACTTGTGTCCTCGAGTCAGTCTTGTTGTCCTTGTCAACCCCAGTACTGAAGTCAAAACAAACTAGATGGTCACGTGTTTCAAAATTGTTGCACAAAGGGGTGTTAAGCTCTGCAGAGAAGCAAGGAAATCTGGATGAGCTGGAAAGTCTTGATGCTGCTTTAAGCAAGGGGTTCGGTTTTGAGAAGATGAAATTTATGTTAGAAAAGCTGGAGGCTTTAGAGATGCAGATGGAAGCTATTGAGAATGGTTTGGAGCGTGCCTTCAGGTCCTTGATCAAGACAAGAACTTCTATGCTGAACGTATTCTCACAATAGCCCAATCTTAGCTTCCATTCTCTCTTCCTTCGAAGGCAGCCAAATTTTAGAGGATATGCCAAAGGGATTTCAATTTCGAATCAAACAGCAATGTATATGCTCAAATTATATGGTTATACAGTGGAATAGAAACCAAAAGTTAACATTCCATATGAATTCTCCTTTGTTGTTCTTTTGAGGCGCTGGGCTTCATGCATTAATATGTTGTTTCCCAATTACTGTTACCTTTGTTTCTAGCTACAGATCTCTCCTACTTGATCACTGTCAAGCCACCTAACCTGGTAACCATGAAACTATTCCTTCTGCTTTGAGTACATAGGCTGCAGATTCCACAATCGTAAACAATATTGCCAGCAGTAGTTTCCGGAGCATGATAATAGATTTTCACGCAATCTATCGTTTCCACCTCAATTCTTTCCTTCTTGTCTATGCTGCCACCAAATAATCTATTTGGAGGCACCATCAAAATCATTGCAGAAAGAAGATATACTAATATCAAGAGTGTCAATCTGGTTTGAAAAAACATGTTTCTTTATTTAGGTTATAAAGTTTTTTATTATTAATATAATACCTATAATTAAAATAAATGTACCTTTAGTTAATAAGTAATAATGAATAAGAGTCGATCTCTCGAAGAAGTGATGTAAAACTGATAGCTAGTCTCAACTAAAATAAATAAAAATAGATTTATGAATTTCAAATAAAGTAATATAAAATATGCGGTCTGTCTGGAGCTCACCCATTTCCCTTCCACTCTGGCTTCCTTTGCGGAAGACCTCCCCACTTGGGGACCTACTAGTCATGGGCGTTTCACGACAACATCCGCTTATGATCTTATCATCGGCCACTCTTTGTCTGCGGGGACTCGTCAATGGGATTTAATCTGAAAATGGGCTAAGCCTAGCGTATCCGGGCTTTCCTTTGGTTATTATTTAAGCAAAAGCTTTTAACCAATCGTCAGCGCGTAGCTCGCCATCTCACCCTGGACAACACATGTCCTTTTTGTGGTCATGAGGAGATCATCTTACATGCTTTTCGAGATTGCTCACAGGTTACTCGTTTTTGGGGTTTCATTTCCCCCGAAGTGATTACCCCCGATTTCTTCCGTCTAGATGCGACGACCTGGGTGACTGCCAAACTTCAGACCCATACTCCGGTCCACCATTCCCCGTGGTCTACTACTTTCGGTGTTGCCTGCTAGTTCATATGAAAATGACGGAATTGTAGCATTTTTGAGGAGGGTTTCTTGTGGCCTGATGACGGCCACCGGGTTGTTACGAATTACATTAGCTGGCTCCAGCGGGCGAGAACCCTGGAACGGCGGGTGTTTGGCAACCTAGAGGTTGGTGTGGGGTATCCTGTTGACTGGACCAAACCACTCGTAAGCTGGGTTAAGCTTAATACCGATAGAGCTGTTAAGTCTAGTCACCACATCGCTCTGGTGGGAGGTTTAATCAGGGACTGCCGAGGTCAATGGTGCGGTGGATTTCTTCACTGGATTGGGCGAGGTTCGCCCTTTGAGGCCAAACTCTGGGGGTCTACTCGGGTCTCCATATGGCTTGGGACCTCGGGTATCGACGACTCATCTTGGAAGTCGATTCCCTTAAGGTGATCAACATTCTCTCTTCCTCTCATTTTTTAGGAACTGATCTCTACCATTTGGTGGCAGGTATTCGCACGCTACTGCGTCAACCATGGGAAGTGCATCTCCAACACGTGTTTCAGAAAGGCAATCAGAGTGTAGATTGTCTAGCCTCTTTTGCAGCCATAGCCAGGCCGGGCCTTCACTATCTCCAGGAGCCTCCGATGTCAGTCTGGGCCCACATGTGTTGTGACCAGCACGACTTTTTGTACCGCAGACATTGCGATAATTAGACTGTTTGTGTTTTTTTTCGTTTACTTTCCCTTGTATAAAAAAAGGTAATATAAAATAAAACTTTGCTAGGTAGTTTTAAAAATTAATAACAAACAATTGATCAAAACGTAATTCAGTCAAATATCAAAGTCTAAATAAGTCTTTCTCTTACTATTACTTATGATTTTATGAATAGATTAATCTCAAATAGATATATTTAGTTAGACAAGTAGGACCTCTTACACCATAAAACTACCTTTCTCGATTTACAATCATTTACTCTATAGTTAGTTTACTCGTATCTCTAACAAGGGTAACATTTCTTTAAATGCACTAAGATCTACGAAAAGTTTCAGCTTAACACTAGAAATATCACTTAACTCTTTTTAGAGTACCTTGTTCAATCGTATTACCTAAGTAGTGGTTCACTCACAGGCAGGCCTTCTCAAAACATTCAAAAGTGAATTAAAATCAAATTACATCGCTAGAATAACTAATTTATTCATTAAGATCAAAATAATTCGTAGCAATATATCTCATTCATAAATTAAAATGAATCAATCTATATTAGCCACTAATTATAATCATAACAATGAAAGCAGTAGATAAAAAAGAAAACATGATAGAAATAATTATAAATATAAATCTTGATTCCTGCAACAACTTGATCCATTACGATAATGATATTCTGAAATTGGCCTTCAAAGGGTTTTTAGAACTCTGAATGATTAACCTTAGCATTTAAAAATTAAAAACCTTAGCAATTAAAGATTTAAAAAATGTGTCTAAAGTATAAAGTCTTTTAAAATTAGGATTTCTGCACTTTGTATAATTTTTCACACCCTCAGGTATAGCATAGGCTATGGTCATAGTCCAAACTATAGATCTATTTGCCTTCTCTAGAATTAGTATATGGACTTTGTTACTACTATGTCTCCAAACTATGAATCTTTCTGTTTCTCTTGAAATTAGAATATAGTCTCTAGCATACTTGTGCCCCCGTATGGAACTCATAGTTTCTTTTGAAATTAATGTAGATTCTTTGCACAGTTGTGGCTCAAGCTATGTTACTTTACGGACATTCTTCATCACCACATGGTCTCATTTTTAGGTCATGCCTTTTATTGCACTCAATTTATATAGGATATAGTTCATGCACAGTAAGGGTCAGACCGTATTCATCCAAAATTTGTGATTTTTTATTTTTACTTGAAATCAGTATTTAGAATACCGTACCGTACAGATCGGTGCTGGTACTCCTTAAAAAATTTTGATCGGTATCGGCTGAAACCAAAAATTTCAAAAAATACTGAATCATTCTGCAAAAAATGAACTTTTTCAGGAACCATTTTGCAAAAAATCAAACATAAACCCTAAAAAAAATCTAACCCCCCAACTCTCTTACTCACCTCTGTCGACTCTCCCTCTCAGATTTCATCTCTCCCTCTAATGTTCACCGTCGCCGACCACTCACTGCCACCAGGCCGCCGCACTATTGCCTACATCCACTGCCATCGCACCCTACTACCATGCCATCGTTGGACCTGCCAGTGAAAGAGATGAAGTTCATGCTCCACGAGAGGAGATGAAAGAAGGTAAGAGCTCAAAGAGAGATGAAAAGAAAAACATGGAGTTTTCAACCATCAAAAGTGTCGGCAGTTGCTTCCTCTCCAAAACAAAGTTTAGGTTTTCACTTTTCTTTTTAGCTAAAAACAAAATAACCCTCTCTTCTTCGTATATAATCCACTTCTTGAAAAAGTGAAGTGGTCCAACCAAATACAAAAGATGAGTCTAATATACAAAAAAAAAAGGATTTCGTGAATAACCCAATCACATATATATATCATACTTATTTTTGTCATATGTATCTAAATTAAAGCACATGTATATGCCACTTTGATTCTTTTTTTTTTGTGAAATGGATAAAAACAAGGAAGGCTAATGTAAAAAAAACTATAAAAAGACATCATTTTGTAAATGCTGATGAAGGCTATTATTGGAATCTCCCATACACGCTAACTATGCGACGAAGAGGATTCATATTTTGCTAAGAACCTAATTTGGTTAATGTGAGTGATTTGAATTTAGAAGATAATATTATATGGGAAAGCATTGACATGTCATATGGTGTATTAAATTTGAATGATGATGATGATGATGAAGCTCCTCTCAATGATGA
>JANVCL010000003.1:14939993-14955676 GCA_026546855.1 Erythroxylum incrassatum | reverse complement strand
AGGAAGATTTGTCGTTGGTTGTTCGTGGAACTTTGGTCTTAGAACGAAATGCTACTCCCTACATCCGTATTAGATGATTTTTTCCTTAATTTTTTGAATATTTGTACTTGGCCTGAATCTGTGGAGGTTTTCTTGCCAGATTCTTTCCTTCACAGCGCCATAGTGAACCGAGCAATAGGATGCCGATCCCATTTCTCGCTATTAATAAAATGGTTTTAATTTCGGACAAAAAAAGGCATCTGTATCATCTTTAGCTTCAAAAGAAAAAATTGCATCTAAGAAATCTTCATGTACCTTTAGTAGTGTCTTGATAACTCTCTCATAAATAATAGGAATATGTGTTAATATTGGATTAAAATATCCAACTACTTCATCTCTCAATGAAACATCTCTTACATCATATTTTGAAAACTTTGTAGTCAATTCCTTTACAATTTTAGTGCTATTACATGATAGTAAATCTTGTAGCCCTTTAAACCTTAATGGTAGCCTATAAAGAACTCAAAAGTAGTCCTAGGATCTAACCCTTTTAATGGGATATAAATCTTTATCTCAGTTGGGCAACATAAAACCCTCAAATGATTTAAACAAGCTTCTTATACATCCATAATTGAAAAGGAATTTTAGGAACTAACATACTAGAAACACCATTCAAAATGTATAGTGTAGCCTGTAGTTCCTGGCCACATAGATACTCAGAAAGCTTTAATCTTGCCATCATGCTCCTTACCATGTTCTTTAGTATAGTAATATGCCTCTCTACTACTTCATTTTACTTAAGTGTACTTAGTATGTTATATTGTACAACTATGCTACAACCCTCTAAAAGGTCATTTCTCTTAACTCAAATCTCCACGTCTACCATAATACTCTCCATAATTTTATGATTTAACAATCTTAATAGGTCTATTGAGTTTCTTTTCACCTTTACTTTAAATATTTTGAATTTCTCTAAGACCTCAAACTTACTAATTAAAAATATGTAGCCATAATAAGAGTAGTTATCAATAAAAGTCACAAACAATTTTTTCATTGATGGTGGGGTTTAAAAGTCAACTAATATATGTGCAAATAATCTTCAAAACATCACCAATCATAGTAGCATTTTTCTGAATATTTTGAATGAGTTTACCTCTAATACAGTCTACATAAGCATTATCAACATCATCTAAACCAAATTAAGGATAATTTCATGCTTGATCAATCTTTCAACTCTTTCTTTTGAAATATAACCAAGTATCTTATAACATAAAGTGAATGACTTCTCTTTAGTTAAACTCTCTTTAATCCTATTTAAATATTCATAACCAATTCACCAGGATTTTTAAATCTAAACAATAATGACCATAACGACCAATTTGGTATTTTAGTTAATTTTTTAATCATATTGTTGTACCCTCTAAAAGTTAGAACAATATTAGTTAAGTGAAAGTATCATTGACAATAAGCTATGTCATTATTGCAAATACATCCTTTCTTTAACCATTTTGAGTGCGGAGTCAAGTTTTGCCCTTCGTCCCTATTAATTGGTGAAATTTCAGTCACTCATTGCATAATTTTAGTAATGAAAGCAAATAAGTTATAAGTTTTAATAATTTTTCGTGTGTCCTGAAACTTATCATCATATTCAGGTTTATTGAAGCATAATTGACAAGCACAAGCTTCAAAACAATAATTTGCAAGAGAAAAAGAGTCACAATACATTTTCAAGCATTGAATTTTCTTATAATTTTTGTTTTTATCCCTTTAAAGAAAAATTGCTTATCATTCATTGTATCAATGGTGAAGTGAGATCTATGAATATATAGATTGTTTGTAATGTAATAGCATCGTGCTTGGATTACAATATCTTATTTAATTTTTAAGAAAAACAATACATTGTAAGATCAATATTTTTAATAGTCAAAACGAAAACTCAAACCACATTATAGTTTTTTTAATTATATTTTAATAAGGATACAACCAATGAATATCAATTATATAGAATATTAATTTTTGATAAAGTAATTCTAACAAGTTTAATATGATCCATTAGCGTTGTTGGATGAATATTAAAGCATTAAAATCTTTTTAACTTCATTTATTATGTCAGAACGAAGAAATTGACAATGCAATGAATCTTTACTTTTAAAGTAATGGCCATTTAAATAACTAATTTATAATTTGATATGTCTTAGAAAAACATAGGCTTGCAATAAGTAAGTCTCTCTCTCACTAAGGGTGGCAATAGGTCAAAACAGGTTCAGCTCTGGGGCTTGACAACTTCTGTAGACCTGAGATAATCGAGTCTAAACCTGAGTCTAACCAGGCTTAGGCAACCCGAAGCTCATCTTAACCCGATTTGACCCAATTTTTAAAATTGTTAAACTAAAAAAAATCTAACGTCATTTTTAGGAAAATGACGTCATTTTCCTTATAGCTATTGGGCCTTGGGCAGGGTTGGGCTTGAGCAACCTGAACCTAAGCATAGCCCAAAGTCCAATCAAAATGGGACTAGCCTGTTGACTTTGGGACGGGCCAGGTCTGACCGATTTGCCATCCCTGGCCCTTATGTAGTTGAAATAACACATGCATTTTAATAAATTACACTTCCAAGGATAAAGAATATAAAATTTTATATTAAAGAAAAATCTAAGAATTTGGTTAAAAATTTTACATGAATAATATGCTTTAAAAATGAGTAGTACAAACCATACAAATTCATGTTCCTATCACAATGATTAGAGCATGATTTGATGTTCATAATAAGGCAATTAGTCCCACAATGATAATTGATCAGTGCACATATGATGACGAAAAAATAAAGTTAGAGATGTGCATAATCATTTAAAAGCAAAAAAATTATGCTTATAAATGATGTGAATCGACCTAAGAATAAAACCTAAAAACTCATAAACAAGATTGAAATCTTTTCCAAAAATGATAAAAACATATTTTTTAGGAACTGGATCATTGATTACGAAGAATCAAGAACTAAATTCATAAAGTGATTTAAACTCCATAAAGAATCAATTTTTAATAAGTTCTAAAGTTCAATGAAGAAAACGAGATAAAACACTTATGGATATCAATATTTTGTAACTAGTTTATATATTTATTGATTAAAAATATAGGGTAAAACTAAAAATGTTATAAACATCCTAATTACAAGTCTAACAAGGATTCATACTTAAATTAAAATTTTAGCTATTAATATTGTCTGAGTTAGAACTCTAGTAGTGCTAATCCAACTAGGAAACCAACTATTGGCTTTAGTTTAACTAGGACTCTAGTAGAAAACTTTAATTAAGACTTTGAAATCCTTTTTATACTAAGATTCTTAATGTCATAAGGAAAGTGCCACCTTTAGGACTTTTCGTAATCACATTGAAATTTAACCCCTTTAATAAGTTTTAATCTATATAGAAAACTAGCAAACAATTACAAAACCATTTTAAATACATTTAGGATTTATATAATTATAATGAAACATAGAATTTAATAATAAAAAACTGTAAAATATAAAATTAATCCTAATTCTATAGGCTTTGTCTTAAAATATTTTTGAACCCTAACTCTTATAAATGTGTCCAATATATATATATATATATATTGGCTACGCATTTTCACATTAATAAATTTTGAGATCCCATATTAACTGGAAAAGATGCAAAAGTATGGTTTTAATAGCTTTTGACATTCTTTCTTTAGACCTAACTAATATGAAACATGGTGATTAGCTTCCCAAATTTGATGATCAGAGTGTAATGTTAGAATAGTGTTGAACCAAGGGAGATTCTAATCAATGTTTTGATGATAAAAAATATAATTACTACTAATGAGTTTATTATTTTGTTGAGAAGCAATATAAGAACAAAATGAATTCATAAACTCAATAAGATAAGCTTATTGAACCTAGAGTGGTTGCAATTGATATTTGATTATTACAAAACATAATTACTACTTAAGGATGTCAATTTTAACCTAAATTGACCGAGCCACCAACCAAAAGTGGTTAACCTAACAGGGCCACAGGGAGAGCACAGGTCAGCATGTGGCCCGACTGTAACTTTAGAAACGACGAGCCATGAACCAAAAGTGGTTGGCCTAATAAAGCCACAGGCCAAGCATGGGCCGGCATATGACCCGTTCGTAACTTCAGAAATGATGTCGTTTTTTAATTTTTTAAACATATATATATAAGGTGAGTCGGGTTGGCCTGACCCGTTTGTGGTCAGTCGGACCACGGACCTGTTAGCCCATGTTTAGGCTGACTAGCCCCGGCTCGTAGGGCAACGAGCCACCTAGCTCGTGGGCGGGTCGAGCCCAGCCCATTAACATCCTTATTACTGTCAATGTTTTTATTATTTTGATGAAAAGCAATATTAGAGCAAAATGAAGTCATAAACTTAAGAGGATAGTGTATGAAGTAGCTAAAGAAAAGTTGAAGTTTGCAACCGTGAAATGAAGATTAAAATAAGAACAAAAAAAGATCAAGGCTCATCAAGGTCATTTCACACTTTTTTGTAAGCTCAATTTGTTAATTTGATGATCCAAAAGGCTCACCATGCATAATCATTCATCCTACTTCCTCGTATAAGTCTTTACATTCATCAAGAGCCATTGAAGCTTTTGATTTTAATATAAAAACCTCTTGATCTTTTAAATAATCTTCGGAGAATATTTTGGGAAGTGTTTTAATCATATTTAGATTAAAAAATTAGTTGTGAGCATTTGAAGTTGTTAAAGTCATGTTTTTTGGGTGATTAGTTAACTTATATAGGTTAGTGGTTGACCAATATAAGTTAAAGTTGTTAAAATTGATGTATCATGAGTTGTAGCAACATTGGTTGATGTATCGGTTAATCAATATGTGTACTGGTCGACTAGTATTCCAATGACTAGTGAGTCTGGTTTTATAAATGCATACATATATTGGTCTACTAGTGCATCCGATATATTCTTTGTAAGGGTTAATTCTTTGCTCTAATGACTATTTTGGGTCTCAAAATACTACAAATAAGTATTTTCTCATTGCTTTTAGCATCTAGAAAGTTGGGTGTTATACACACAAATTTCAAAGAGTTTTTCAATGATTTGAGCATCATTGTGTTATATTTGGGTGAATGAGTGGTTTTAGAGTGATCAAGTAATAAAGTGAGGTATTATGAGTCGTAATATTTGGTTGACGAAATATATTATTATATTTGGGAGTGATACAAGTAAGATTGAGGTTCCTTTTTGTCGTGAAAAAAAATTATAAGAAGAGTTTCTCTTTACTGAAAATGATTGTATAAAGATTATTTTTCGCATTAAAAGAAGAATTATAGTGGAATTCCAAGAAGAGTCTTAGGAGTAAATACAGACAAGGATTATTTGTCAAACCACTATAAATTGATTTGCCTTCTCTTCTCCTTTTCCCCTTTAACTTATTATTCAATTGTTTGATTCGTTTATATTAAACAATTTTCTCATATTTATTTATATTGATTGTTTTAAATTAAGTACATTGGATGAAAAATTTGTTGAATTTTATTAACACCCAATTCACCTCCTCTTCTTAGGTGCCAATAGGGGCTAACAAACTCAACTTGATATAATGCTACCAATATTAAGGTTCAAGCTAATAATATTTCAAAAAACTTTAAAGGAGACAAAATAGGGCTTGTTATAAGATGAAGTTTATTGTAATTTATATGCAATAATATGTTACAAACCACATGAAAAGATTAAATTGTCAATCACTGACATAAATATTTAAGCAAGATGGACAAATGAAGAGACCTATTCTTAAGGCAAAGCTCCAAGTTAAGATAGTAATCAAAGCTTTCAAACTTGAAACTTTTATAACTTTTATCACTAATTAAAGATGTACCAACAAAATTATTTTAGTTGGCTAAAAAAACACCAAATAAATTGAGAAAAGCATCTCAATTTATAATTATTATTTAACTTTTGTAACTTGTCATAGATAGGAATTTTAGTCTTGTTGCATGCATGATCAAGTCACATGAATGAATAGTTATCAAATTCATCTACTCATAGGGCCGCAAAATTAAAAGGGATAAAATGATAGAAAAACTCTAGTTCCTACGGACGATGTCAAATGATAATGTCAAAAAGCTTCATCTTCTTAACATTATCATAAATATGCAAAATGAGAAAAACAATCTAGCCCATGTTAGTTTATACTTAATCTTGTGCTCCAATGCTTAAGTCAAATATCATATGGCAGATATTTTTTATGCCTTTTTTTTAAGTTCATATTCTTCGCATAAGATAATAATTATTTTGTCTTTACAAAATTATATATGAAGAATTTAAAATTACTAATGGGATCATTACTTTTTTAATCGTTTTACTCATACAAATTCCTTGTTTAAGTCTTTCTACTTAAATTTTTTCTTTATTTCAATCCACAGTATTGAAAATAGTTCAACAAAGTTTTGAAAGTTAATTACATTAAATTTTATTTACATTTTTTTTACTTTGGTTATACGATAATATTTATATTATCAGAGGTTTTGAACAAGATATTAATTATCTTAAAAGTTGAAATAAAATATGATAAGCACGAAAAATAATTAAAAAAACTTTTTTCTTAATTTATATCAAACAAGGAAAAATTAATTAATTAATTATAATATAAATTTAGTGTAGATAAGAGGACTATAAAAGAGAAGAGCTTATCCAAAATATTCATATTAAGGTAATATGCACTTTAAAATACGATTAACGTTTTATGTCAAAAGAATTCAATTCATACTTAATCATAAAGGAAATAACAAAAATATCTTTGGTTTAGTTGATATACCATCATCTTCTTCAACACTTGCTAATGCAGAGGCGCAAGGTCTAGGGTTGGTTTAGTTGATATAAAGTCTAGGAAATACATTATCATCATCATAGAATCGAACAAGTATGAAGTACATCGGTCGAGAAGTTTACAAGTCTTTAGCCATTAATTTTTAAATCATATTGAAATTTGTGACTACATGCTTTGAACAGAAAAACAAAAATCTCAAACACTTGCTCTAAATTATGGATACGCAACTACATGTAATCTATTTTGTACTTAAAAAGCTCGTTAGGAAATAATACCAACTAATACTGATGATAGACTTTAATTACTTATGAAATCTGGTTCAGTCGAATTTTGCTGGATCAGAACATCATTGTTTTGATCCATAATCTGTGCGATTATGGCTATGAAATACCTGCAAAACAAATAAAGGCGCTCCAGGTGTTGGTTCCCGAAAGGCCCCTCCGACGCTCAAGTCAGTATTTTTAGAGTAGTTCGATAGCTGGAATAGAGAAGAAACTAGGGTTTTTGTCTCGTACCTCTTATCATGGTAGAATAGTACCTTATATACGACGTGGATGCTAGGTTTAGGTCGTTATGTAGGTCTTTGTGTTTGCATGGGAGACTAACTCCTGTGAATGGGTCATGAATGCATAGGTTGAATGTCTTGGACCTGAGCCTAGCACAGCCGACCCGACCAGTATAGTTGGTCGAATTAGAAAATTTTCTCCTTTAGCAAGTGGGTCCTCTGCTAATTTTCCACCACAACCTGGTAAATGTCAGAAAACCCATGAATCATTCTTGCTGAAAACATGACATATAGAGAGTTTATGTTTTCTGGTTGAACTTGGCTGTGTAAACTTGGGAGTTGAAAGTGTAACAGTAAGACTTGTACCGACCAAAATCTTCTTGCCAGTTTTTAAGTCTAACACAATCCGACTACCTCCTACTCATGAAAAACCACAACTTCCCTCCAAATTTAGCTGTCTTGTCTTTCTTCTTTACCCTTACGACAATTAACGAATAATTACTACGGCGACAAATGATTTCAAGTAAGGAAGTAGCAGAATCTAACGTAGTCTACGGAATGAAATGGTTGTTACAGCCATCCTTTTATGCCTCTGATCTTCTCATGTTTCTTCAGCATAGGTCTTGCAAGAATGATGCATCAATTGTTATCAGTAAAATTCAAAGCTTACCAAACAATAACGTAAGGAAAACGAAACTTCATGTTTTGTGGTTGCCTGCCAGTTGCTTCTCTCTAATAATAAACCAAATGGGAGGCTATCATTTTTTTTTCTTTTTTGATTTTTCTTTCATCAAAGATTGTCCGAAGAGAAGCAAGAATTTCAATTTTTCTATAAAGTTCTAAATTTTTAATTTTTAATTTTAATCGTAGTATTAATTATCACGTAACTATTTTATATTTATTTTATTTTGTTTAACATAAAATTAGAATTATTAAACTTTGATATAATTTCATTTGAAATATAATAATTAATTTAAGTGTCAAAGTAACAGGTACAATCCAGAAATATTCTCCATTCTATATTCATGACATAGAACTGTGCACAAATTACCCTGATGAGATGGATCCTGACCTGACCCCTCAATACATTGATTGGAAGACTACCAAATCACAGAATTGTCGACAGCTTTCATTAACCCAATAAGTTAAAAAGCTTGAACATCCGGCAAGTGAATCCTCAGTTACCCACCATCCACTATCAGAGGAGGTGGCTAAAACTGAAGTTCAAACAACAAACACCGCAGACTAGACTTTTCCCGTCTGAATCCCTATCTCCTTGTCCTGGTGTGGTTGATGGGGCATGTTAGAAAGTTGATGCTTCAAAGAGTAATTATGTTCGAATAATATTGCAAATAATGCAAGCTGACACTTAACCCTTCATGTCTCCAATGCTTCAATTGCCAACTTGGGTCTACGATTACATGTAATTAAATGGGTGATTTCTACATCTTTGCTCTTACCTAATTCGCCTAAAGTTCGAACGTATGCCATTACTTGTTGAATCCAAAAATACAAAAGATAACACTCTAACCTTGTGATTGAGGGTAAGTGTAAACAGGAGTTTTAACTTCTTAACATTATCAAACTATACGCACTTTATCAAGGCTATGCTGGCGAATTGAACAAAATTTGGTCCCTCGTTTGAAAATCATTAAAATCTAATGAGAATCAACTCAAGTCGTTGAAATTGCAAGCAACTCGTCAACAACTGCAAATGATTTTGTAATATAAAAACAAGTAGTGTTAGTATAAACCCACGTTGCGTGGTTAAACCATGACGCTTGTAGCTTTGTCCTGATGCAGAAAAGCATGTTAGTGTTAAGAATTGGACGATGTTGGGATCTTACAACAGCATCTGACTACACCAGAATTGTCGGTCCTGGAATTTTTTAGTAAAATATTGGAGTTGTCCATTATATAACTTGAGATAAAATATAATCCAACCATGTCCATGAAGGTCAACGTCCTTGCCACCCTAGCTAACAAGTCATGATCAGTTCAGTGTTTTGCATCTTACGTTGGAAGGAGTAAGTTTTACGAGAGTGTTTCAGAGATATAGATTCTGTTTAGTTAAGAAAGATTATATAAATAACAAACTTTGAGTAATTGGCTTCAATGGAGAGGGAAAAAAAAAGGTTAGGATGACTTTTCTTCATCGATGTTCATTTGAGTTGCCTCATCAGGCGTCCAATAGTTGTAAATTGTAATCAGAAATCCATGAAATTTTAGAATGAAAAAATGAGCCTTCATGTCTCACGATTTGAGAATAAAGTCTATGAGGTAAAGCATGTAAAAACGGAAAAACAGGTTCAGATCACCTTATCCTGTTACTTTGTTTTACCTTAGTTTACGAGCATCCACTCCTCTAATAAATGAGACTTATAGAACTTAAATGAATCTCATAAAACAAGGTAGTAAGAATGAAACTAAACATTTCATTCTTACTTCTTAGGTTTAGCAAATAGGGTGAGATTCAGTGACAGTATTTGGTAATAAATACCGTTCCAAACTAGCTAGAAAACGGAACGGTATTCGTTCCATCGGTACCGGGACAAATGAAACAAAAATAAAATTAATCAATTAATTACTTTAAAATAACTTATTAATTTCTATATAATATTTAATAAAATTTAATTGTAACATTTCAAATTAACTTATTGTAAAAAAGGTTTTGAAAACAAAAAATTATAAAAAGAGAAAATTATGATTAAAGTCATTTTTGAAATGTGATAATTTTATATTATAACCACCTCATAATATCCATAATAATAATAATAATAAATTTAATGCATAAAATAATTATTCAAGCATATGATCGTTTAAAGGTAGTAGCAGGTTCAAATGTAGACGAATTATCCTTTTGATCTTTCCATTCAATCGAGATGATGAGGAGGCGTGCCTTTTATCATTTGGACCACCCTTCTTGCCGATAGTTTTGTTAAATTGTCTTGTTGTAAAAAAGTTGACAAACTTAAAATAAATAACAAAATGTGTAGAATGATATCAATAAATCGAAATGTATCATAATTCACATCGAAAATTAGAGCATTAACAATTAAAATTTTATGCATGCATTTATATAAAATTTCAACTATAAATGCTTTTGAAAATCAACTCTAAATTGAGTTGGACTAGCATTTCATATCTTTACCTAAATTTTGAGAGAGATATAATTTTTTTAGATTTTTAAATAAATTTTAAAAAGTTTAATTCCTGGTATTAGTTTTTAAATATTTTATAATTTTATAGAAACGTATTTGTTCAAGAGAGAGAGAGGATAAATAAATAAATAAACAAATAAATAGATATAATAATAATAAGAAAAGAACGAAGAAGGAGAAAATTAGAAAAATTAATAATGCAAATAATGCAACGAAAGTAAATTACTGGCTATGGCACTTCTCACAGAGTATGAGTTCTGCTACTCTACTTCTTGCAAGAGTGGGACCTTCCAAGAAATCGTTTCAAATGACTGCATTGATGATGCTTCTACGTCCACAAGATTCAACCATTTGTACTTCTCTTTTATGAACTTCATTTTCCTACTCCCAGTAGACCTAATCGTTGATTTAAAATTTTGTTTTTATTAACTGTGGCGGTTTGCAATCGAAATGACTCAAAATGGAGAGGAGATGATGGCAAACTAAGGGACAGTTATGGACGACAAAGAATAGGACAAGTGCAAGGAAACGACAACGACCATTTGTATTAACAATTTTTTCGATGTATTAAAGTTAGTCCATATTTATTATGAGGTGATTATAATGTAAAATAAACACATTTTAATTATCAATTTAACCATAATTTTCTGTTTTGGAGACATATAAAGGTATGAAAGTTAAATAAATTCTTATATTTTTAGAATGTTCATAATCTTATAAATGGAATCATTTTTTATAATTTACATGGAATCTTATTTTATATAAAATTCCAAATTGTTTATACTTATTAAAACGCACGTTATATTGTACATAAACAAAGTCAAATCACATAAATCAATATTCTACGCATAAATCAATACTTTACTGTACATAAATAAGACGCGTAAATGAACTTCATTTCTTAAAACCTTGTTAAATGCATGAACCTTAAAGAATTCTTTAAGTCCAAGGTTTTAATCAATGAACTTCATTTCTTAAAACCTTGTTAAATGCATCTTAGTGTGTCTTAATGGATAAGCTAATGCAAGTGGTCAGTTTGAATCAAGCATAATATCAATATCAAACGCAACTAGGTAAATAAAAGAGAGTTAACACAATCACCAAAAAGACATATATGAGGCTTCATATATTAAGCATCCAAGTTTTACATAAACAAATCCATAACACAATACATTGTTCAACACTTGATTAAACTCTAATAAAAAAAGTCTAACTAGAAGTTATAAATCCTAACTCAGGAGTTCATAACAATGTAGTTAAACATGACACTGTAAAAACTACTTCCCTTTGAAATCCATCGAACTCAAGCCATCGCTACTTCTTCAAGAGGAAATGGTACTTTAGCCAAGCATCACTTCAGGAACCCTCACGATTGTAAGCACACTGATAGCATCTATGGCAGCAGCAGCAGATGATGATGAAGTCGACGATAAAAAATGGATAGAAGTTATGGATGAAGGTCGAGAGTGAGAGGTGTTAGTGTCAGCTGTGGAAGTGGAGACTTCTGTCGATTAATGATCGTCCGTTGCAACCTAGTTTGGTAGGTTTCTAAGTGATGGATCGGTGGTTCGAGTCAAATAGTGAGAGAATTTTTCAATTATGGTTTAGGTTTTTAACAATTCGCCGCGGCGTACCTTTCCTGAAAGGTTTTTGCTCTTGTTAGATTCTTCGCTGCAGCAAAATAATTAATTTTCTCCGCGGCAAAATTTTCCCGAAAGTTCAGCATGAATCTTCATGTTTCACCACAATGACAAGTTTGTTTTGTCGCGGTGAACGTCATGTAGCACCTTTGCTCTTATTGGCTTCATTTCAGCACATTGACTCCCTTCTCCTTGAGGTTTCTACTATCAAATTGCATAAAATACAAGTACACACTTAAGGATTAATTTAAGCATAAAATAAAAAATTAGGAGTCAAAAAGTATATTAAAAGCCATAAAAGTGTCGCCAATTTATATAATAAACTTGGGCTCAATCAAATTCTCACACACTTAGACCTTTGTACTCCTGGACAAAGTTTTATAAGAGTCAAAGAGACATAAGTGTAGAAGAAAAAATTCGACCATGCTTAAAATAATAATAGGAAATTGTCAAAAATCACTTTCTCATAAATTAGTCAAAGCAGACTGAAAGAGTGTTAAGAAAGTAAACACTAAAAGAATTTAATCCGAGAGATTGAACAAAAGAGATTCCACTCAAGATAAAGAGTTTGCTGTCATTTCACTTGTGTTTAGGGATATTTTCACTCTAAAATTTGCTTAGTCCATTCTCTACCATAAGCATGTGACAGTCCTATTTCTCCACTACAAGAACTATAATTTCGAAAATCAAGAGGACTTTTCAGGGTTGTAATGTATGGAAGGCTTGATGAAATGGATGGAATGGATGAAGAAAGAAAAATAAAGTATGAATACATGCACTACAATTATGAAATAGATGTCAACACTAAAACAATATTGACACAAAAATTAACAATTTTTTAACACAAATATAACACATACATACATAAATATATTTGTTGCTCCTTGTATTTTTCTCTTCTTTTTTTCTTCTCTCTCTCTCTTTTTATAGAAAACTTTTTATTTTACATTGCTTGAAATAACTAGAAGAAAATGTAAAATAACCTATTAACACCATATAAAGATGCGTGCATGTGCTCATAAATTGACTCAAGGGGCTAGCAATGAATAAGTGTTTATGAGACTATGTTTGGGTCAAAGGTTTTTGAAAGAATGCCTCTATCATGTTAACAATATTCTAGTTCATAAAGCTTTGATTAGGAATTTAAACAAGTTCTCGAGAGATATGAAATTAGCAAATGCACACAATAATTGAAAAATTCATGCTCAAATATCCTTCCAACAAGGGTAATATCTCAATTCTTAAAAAAATAAAGTGCTACTTTGTTAGCATGCCTTCATTTACTTTGTGCTGAAAGCATCGAAAATAAAATTAGTCAAAATCGACTATTATTTAAAGAATGGGAGGTATTTTAAAAAACTCAAGCATCACTTTAAACTTATAAATTCTTTGAGAAACAAAAGTGACAAGAGTCGAATGTGGGAAAATTGTTGAATTGAGGAAAAATAATTCTTAAAACAAAATTTATTTCCGCAAAGGTTTGGTGCCGTGGCGAAAATAAAGTTTGCTGCGGCGAACCGGTTAGCTCACAAACGTTGCCGTAGCGAAGAAGTAGTTCGCCGCAGCGAAAAACATGCATATGGTCGCGGCGAAGGCACAGTATGCCGCGACGAAGAACAGCAGAAACTCAATTTTTCACAATCACCAAGTTTAAAAAGTTTAACATTATGCATAATTGACTACATAAACATGTAAATGGCCAAAATGGAGCACAAACAAGAGTAACAAAGTGGGAAAAGCTCCCCCACACTTAAACAAAACATTGTCCTTAATGAAAAACAACAAAGAATAGAGAGAAAGAATTAAAGTGAAAAGGGAAGGCGCACAAAGTTGAAAGAGAGAAATAATTTTATATAAATGGTGCAACAAGTTGGGTATTATAAAATGAACTAAGCATCCAACTAACTAGCAAAAACAAAAATACAATAAAATGAAAAGAAAAAAGACAAAAAGAAATGCTTGAACTACTCCATCGGATGAGCAGGCACAGCATCAGAAGCGGCGGCTCCAGATGTGCCTACACCGTCGAGGGAATCGTCTTCCTTCGAAGGAAGCGAGAAATGCAGGTGTGCAGCAATCAGGGCATCCATTCGCTGGCGATCTTTCTCCTGTTGGGCTTCCATTCGTAGAAGTGTCTCCTGAAGGATATCCGTTCGGCAGGCGAGGGCCTGCAATGTAAGGGGCTCATGAGGTACCGAGGTGGAAGGAACATCCTCGCGAGGCGAAGCCTCGGAATGGGTGACAATAGGGGTGAGAATAGGAGGAGGAGGTAGGATGGAACGCGAAGGGGATTGAGGAGGAGGTTGGAGGCGAGGTTACTTAAGTTGGATGTAGCAAAAGAGGGGTGCCGGGTCGAAATAACTGTCATTATTATATTCGGGGACACGATGGGCTCAGAATATGTCGATGATGAGATGAGAGAAGATGATAGAGTTGGTGAGTTTGGCAGTGAGAATGGATTCACGAGGGGCTAAACGGCCGGCCAACCATAAGGAGATAGAGGTAAAGGGCTTGTTGTTTGGTGACAAAGGCAAGGTGGGTGGTGGGAAGGATGTTGTTGCTGACAAGATGCAGCCAAGGACAGGCCTCGGGGTGGAGATCAAAACGCCTAATGTAGCGTTGATAAATACGAGGTTGATGTCAGTCGGCAACCTTAAGACAGAGGGTATGAAGGAAATCGTCCCAAGGGTAGTGATGGATTAATTGTTCATATTAGTAGCATAGGTGTTGGACCCTGTCTCCGAGGCCCAATATTCGGACCCACAAAGCATAGAGGACCCAAAACTGAACACGTGTCATCCACAAATAAGGGAAAAAAACTCAATTAGAAAATTTGGATTGGCTTTTTACTAAAATTGTTCCCTCGGTTCTAACGATTCCAACGCCATTGGAAACGCTCAATTTGGATTAGAAAAGAAGAAGTTATGATTAAAATACTATCTTAAACAAACAGTGAAAACTGACCCTCTACTGGCTTCAAGTCAAAATTTGAAAACTTTAGAGGCTAAATTGTCGATCGGTTCCTTTATAAAACTTGTAGATTTATGTCTCTAGTTTGATTTAAAACAAGAATCACCTCGATCCGAGCTCTATAGCTCCGGATATTTTAAAATTAGTAAAGTATATTCAGACTTTGTCAACCGATCATCATACTTTGTTTCAAACCACCTTTTTAAATTTAAAAGCAATACTGATAAATCAGGTGTGGAAAGATAGAAAAATATCTTAGAAATCCATCGCTTCAAAAATGGGGTCAATCGGAGGTCTACACACAAAGTTATGGCCAAAAGAAGGAAGAGGGGTCGGTCAGCCAGAAACCGACCCCAAAAGCTCGCGGAGATCGGCATGGGCGAGTGGTCAGCGCTTGCCCGCGCGCAAGCTCCTGGACGCTCACATGGGCGAGTGCCTAGCACTCACCCACGCGCGAGCTCCTGGGCGCTCGCATGGGCAAGCGCCTGGACGACCAGACCTGCACTCCGATCTATCTGACTTCTAACCATCATAACTTTTGACTCCGAACTCCAAATTTAGCAAACTTAGTTTCTATGGAAAGGTAAAAGAATTATCTACAA
>JANVCL010000003.1:14816284-14830361 GCA_026546855.1 Erythroxylum incrassatum | reverse complement strand
CAAGCACATTCCAATACGCAACCACCAATTTAGGCATATCTTCAAAAGTTATTAAGGAAATTTCCATGTCCAATTTAAATGCCAAAAATAAAAATAGGATATATGTAAAATAAATCCTAACACTAATCTTAATTTATGTGTTCTTGCTCGGATTCTCATTGTAAACGTCAATTAAAAAATATACAGACCTGCGATATTCCTCAGATGGACTTTGACCGCAGAATTCATGCTTCCCTATAACTAATTTCTTACGTGTTCTTGCAAAATAAAACAGGATTATATATATATATATATATATATGTATATATGTGTATATATATATATATGCAAACATGTGGCATTTCTCGGGTGAACTTCTTCTTGACTTGACTGTAGACCTTTCACTGTCATGTGACTTATGTGTTCTTGGAAAACAACGCAGGAGGTTCCTCAGATGTAGTCATTCTAATTGATATATATGCAGACCGGTGTTATTCCAAAAGTGAACTTTCTCCTGACTTGATTACAAACTTGGCACTTCCCCATGACCAATATATCACATATTTGTATAAAACAACATCAGAGCATATTTTCTCCAATGTAATTTAACTTTTTTAGTGACATAGAGGAAGTAAAGGTCAAAGTTCTTTAGTTCATTTACGTCTCTTCCTAATGGTTTTTGCTTACTTATATAAGGTGTGTGGGGACCAAAGTCTCAAATAATTCCTAAACGTATCTAGATTTCAATGCCTTGTTTGCGAGGATGGGAGATCTTCTGTGCAAGTCTTGTTCAGAAAACATAGAGCATATCCTTTTTCAATGCCAATTCAGCCAATACATTTGGAAGTCCATTATCCAGCTTTGTCATCTTGATAGCCCTCCATACTCTTGGACAGATGTCATTAGGTGGTGCAGTGAGATTCAAATGAAAAATGAAGGAGATCTCTTGGTGCTCAAAGTATCTTTTAATCACCTTATTGCTGCTATTTAAGAAGAAAGAAGCATTAGGATATTCGGTAACCATCTCAACTCCAAAGAAACTGTTCTCCAATTTTTTTTAACAGAATTAGATTTCATATCCTCCTATACTAAGGCAATTACAGTTTCAGCTCTCAATGCTAAATTACCAGGAGAATTAACTTGCTCACAGAATCCATATTGTCACTTTGTGTCTCACATTATTGTAATCTCTAGCTAGTTTTGCTTGTATGCTTAGAAGATACTTAGTGTACACTTTATTCGTATTATTAATACACTTCCTTTTTAAAAAAAAATATGGAAGGCATTCTATAAGAGAGATGCAATGTATCAAAAAGAGCCAAAGAAATAAGAAATTAAAGAAGATTCAAAATGCAAGTCTATTTGAAACCTAATAATGAGCGATCACAGAGACCCATGACATAAGTCCTCTGACCTCAAAAAATGACCTCAATAATCAGTATACATCATTATATAATATTGCAATGTGAGTCATTAAATTTTAATTAATGATGCTTACACAATCACCTCACTAGGTTGTTCACACTGTTAGATATTTTCCTATAAAGTGGACAACAATTAATTACATTTTCTTGGTTTTACACTAACTTGTTAGTTAAGTTATGTAAATTTGATTTGAATAAAGATAATAAAGTGACTCAATAAAGGATTTGAGTTAGTGGGCAAAAATTTAGCGAGAAAAATGGACCCTAAGTTAGTGTGGACTAGACCTGTATTGAACTTGTGATAGGGAGGCTCGATATGAAAATTATATATATGAGTTAAGGTCTCCTGTAGTTTCTTAAGTAATTGGTGAATGTAAAGACACTCTGACCCATTTATTGGTTCAAGTGTTAATAAAACTACAAAAAGATGTTAGCCACATCTTGTAAGGGACTTTCGTAAAGGTGCCAGAGCATTTGTACTTGTTTCAACCTCAAAAAATTGTATAGAACTGAAATCAAGTATTTATGCATTTCTTCGTTATTTTCCTTTAATGTTTAATTCAAGATACATAATTAAGGCTCATGTTATGTATTATATATTGTATCAGAACAGTTATATGATCAAATGGTTAAAAGTGAAGGCTTTTTCGATTTTTCTCTGTAAGGGTTTCAGAGAATAATGACCCATTTTTTGGTTTGTTCTTTCATATGGTTTCTTAAAAGTGAGCTACATATGGTTAGCATTAAAAAGCAGGTTAAAAAAGCTTTGGAGGGCAAGAAAATGGCGTGCATAGTGCATGCATGAAGGTGGTGGATCTGGCATGTGCAATAACGATGTGTGGCATAGTGGATGAGGACGCATGTGGCGCATCTGATACATGCATCAACTCGTGCATAAAAATCGAATAAAGGAAGTGGGATAGGCACGTGTGATGCACATGTCAACTACCTGTACAGACACGTGGTGTGCGTGCGCGAGGACTCGTGTCTTGAGCGTGTAAGATGGGTTAGGAGCGTCTGCGCGTAAAGCTCATGCGCCACACATGCCATCACAATTCAGAGGGCATCATTTCGTTTGGGGCATGTGCATTACATCTAGAGGTGCATTAGGCAAGTGCATGCTTCATCAAGCGCCCACACGCATATTGGCATTAGCATGACATCAACCAAAAAACTAAAAAATTTCAAAATTCTCATAAAGATACCTCAGCTTATTTTTGGTCAATTTTTGAGTCTGGTGAATTCATAAAGTGATTTTTTATTTTTCTCGATTTATTATATTGGTAATAAATAAAGTTTAACTCCAAAAACAGGAAATAAAGCATTAGCTATTTTTTAGTGAAATTTCGTGATTCGAACTAGACGTGAGAGATATATTTGAGGACTCGTGTCTCATATGGTAAGTTCAGAGTTCAGCTTCACATGATAGTCAATCGGAATAAAAAAATTTCACAGTGAAAGTCTTAAATAAAGTTAATTGACAATGTTTTCAACACTAGCATATGTTAATAAGATTATGCATATGTCTTTTTGCATTTATTGACAAATATTATCCCATTCTGTATGCCCATACAGAATGTGAGGATAAAATAAAGGTGTATCAAATAAAATAAAGGTATATCTCTTATGTTTATAGATCATTTTTAGTATTAATGAGAATGCAGCACCATAGTGGCCTTTTGAGTTAGTATTTGAATTGCTCTGCTTACATGTTGAGGAATGTCTCTGGTCTTGTATTTGGTTATTTTGCCTACAAGTGCTGACCTTATATGGGAATTTGAGATGTGTATAAAGGCATTAAATGGAGGAAGTCATTGCTTGAGTGATCTATTCACCCATAGATGGTTGTATCATAAGAGTTGGTGGTGTTACTCTGATTGCTTTTATTTGGAGGTCTTGTCAGCAGGTGTCATGTATTTAGACCATAGGTGTTTCATGACATGTGTGAAGCGATTTTTGGTAGAGATACTATTCATAGATTTGAGTATCTCTATTACCCTAAATCTGTGCTAACTTTTATATTGTCATTTTGTAGTCACCTTTTCGATCAACAATAACAATGTCACCACTAAAACCCAGACTAGTTTCTATTTCAAGAAGTGGAAGAATGATGTGGATTTTTCCTTGGAAATGGTAGAAGTGGATATGTCCATGGTGAGAGATAGGCCACCTTCTCCTAGATTCGATAGTTTGAAAGTTAATAAAGCGATATTCACAGCCTAGGAGCGGTCAAACAGAGCGTATTATCTGACTATTAAAAGATCCATACTGGATCATCTACTAAGTGGACTATTAGAGACCCACATAGCTAATGAATTCCTAGATAATATCTCCCAAAGGTACAGGGTCTCATCTAATGCGGAGATAAACACCAATATGAAGGAATTGTTCTCCATAAGGTACGCAGGATAAGGGGGAGTGAGGGGGAACATAATCAGGATGGTCCACCTTCAAAGCAAGTTGGAGGCACTAAATGTTTCGATTCCTGATACTTGAGTCATTCCCCAGGTTCTAAACACACTTTCTTTAAAGTTCGGTATACTGTTGACATCATATAATGCACAGGATGAAGCTTAAGATGTTAATGCCTTGATTGCAAAGGAGGACAAGCTTAAGAGCACTCTTTATACATCTTTGTTTACAACAACTAAAGGTAAGGGCAAGGTCAGGCCCCAAAGATACAAAGGAAAGAAATCTAAATTCTCTTCGCAAATGCGTACTGTTCAATCTAATGTTATGAAGGGTTTATAAGATGTGAAGAATATGAGATGTTTCTTTTGTAAGAAGAATGGACATAAAAAGTCTGACTGCCAGAAGTATAAAGCCTGGAAAGAAAATTAGGAACTATCAAGTAACTCCTTGGCTTATGTGATTCATGAATCCAAATTTGCTATAACCACATCCAACTCCTGGTGGTTAGATAGTAGAGCATCTAATCATATTGCGTCCTCGGTATAGGAACTCATATCTAAGAGAGAGCCAACTAAAGGGGAGGAGAAATTGATAGTTGGCAACAGTGAAGAAGTTGATGTCCAGTCTGTAGGAGATGTATATTTTAACCTCGATACGGGGTTTGCACTTGTATTATAGGAAACATTTTATATCCAGTCTTTTCAACAAAACATGATATCTATATCAGTATTAGATATAGAGGGTTATCGTTTTGTCATTGATACTTCTACTGTACAGTTATTTTTCAATGAAAAACATATTAATATTACCTTCTTGTCATATGGATTATATAGGGTGTGTCTTACCCTCATGAGATGTATGCTTTTTCATATATTGTTGAACAGGTTACTTAAAAGAGACCTCTGATAAAGGAAAAGTCTACATGTTGTGGCATAAAAGATGAGGCCACATTTTCTGAGATAAAGTTGAGAGATTGATAAAGGATAACATTCTCCCAACTTTATATTTTGAGGGTTTGGAAATATATGTCAACTATTGCAAAGGCAAGTTGACCAAATAAAGAAAAAAGGGTCAACTAAAGCATCTAACTTATTAAATCTCATACATACAGATATTAGTGGATCTTGTATAATTTCATTATGCAATTCTAGATATTTTTTGACTTTTTTATGATTATTACTTATGCGTTCTTGTTTAAGGAAAAGTTTGAAGTTCTTGATAAATTCAAGATCTTTAAGGATAACATTGAGAAGCAACTAGCAAAATCTATCAAGATTATTAGATCAGATCGTGGAGGAGAGTATTATGGTAAACATAGGGTTTTAGGATTAGAAACTATTTTCCAGATATGTGGAATCATATGGAATAGTGACTCAATTCACCATGTCGGGTAGTCTTGAACAAAATGGTATGGTTGAAAGGCAAAATCGCACCCTAATAGACATGATAAGGTCAATACAGAGCAAGACTAACCTAACTAATTAGGGTGAAGCTATCAAAATGACATTGTAAATTCTTAACAGAGTCCTAAACAAGTCAGTGTCGAAGACGTCTTTTGAGATCTGGAAAGGGTGGAAGCCTAGCCTTGCACACATTTGTGTATGGGACTATCCTATTGAGGTACACTTATATAATCCTTATGAAAGTAAATTGCATGCTCATTTTACTCGTTGCTATTTAGATGTATATTTTGACCACTCTAAAAGTTACAGATTATACTATAGAGAAGGAGGGTCTAGAATTGTGGAATCGTAAACAACTAAATTTCTAGAATATGATGTGTGTGATGAGGATGGTCCATCTCACCCTTTATATGGTAGTAGGATGGATACTATATGTCTTTCATATTCGCAATTTATACAGTCAAGTCCAGTGGATCCATATCTTAGTGCCATACCAGTACAAGTACAAGAACCTATACCTGTACAGACAAACGTTCCTAAGGTACAAGATCCAATGCAATTCTGAAGATCCCCTAGAGTGAGATGACCTATTATTCCATCTAATTACATAGTTTATTTGGGAGAAAAAGACTATGACATAGGACATGTCACAAATTCATTTACTTTTTTAGAAGCTGTTTCTAAACCCTATGCAGATTTGTGGTAAGATCCAATGAATGACGAGATGCAATTCATGAAGCACAATAAGGTAGGGGAGCTAGTTAATTTTTCTCAACATTACAAACCCATCAGTTGTAGATGGCTGTTTAAGACCAAGAAGGGCACTCAGGGTAAAGCTGAGCAGTTTAAGACTTGGTTGGTTGCCAGAGGGTTCTTTCGAAGAGAGAGGGTTGAGTTTAATGTTACCTTTTCTCTCGTATCCTCTAAAGATGCATTCAGAGTGATTATGGAAATATTAGCTCATTATAATATAGAGCTACATTAGATGGATGTCAAAATTGTTTTCCTAAATGGTGACCTTTGTGAAGTGGTCTATATAAAACAACTTGAAGGATTTTAGGACCAAGAAAAGACTGATAAGGATTGTAAATTGAGAAAATCTATATACGGGTTGAAACAAACTTCCAGGAAATGGAACCCTATGTTTAATGAGGTTATAACCTCTTTCAGCTTTATGGAAAATTAAGTTAAAAGATACTTGTACTATAAGGTAAAGGGGAGCAAAGTTATCTTTCTAGTGCTGTATGTAGATGATATATTGCTTGCATCAAATGACTTAACCATGTTGCATAAGGTGAAGTAACTTTTGGCCAAACATTTGACATGAAATACCTTGGTGAATCATCTTTTTTCCTAGGTATTTAGATCCACTAAAACATATTTCGACACTCTTTAGGCCCCTTATAGAGTGCATACATTGAGCGAGTATTGCACAAGTTTAATATAGCTAATTGTAAACCTGTTGTAACACCTATCTCTTATGGTAAGATAATATCTTTGGTACAGTGTCCAAAGAATGAGGTAAAAAGGGAGGCTAAAAAGAATGTCCCTTATTCTAGTGAGGTTGGTAGCCTATATTTGCCCAAGTGTGCAGTAGACTAGATATTACATTTATTGTTAGACTATTGGGTAGATATCTAGCTAACCCAAGAATAGACCACTAGAATGCAGTTAAATAGGTGTTGAGATATCTTCAAGGAACGAAGGATTATATGTTGACATGCAAGGAGGGTCAACAATCTAGCCCTCATATATAGGGTATACAGATTTAGATTTTACTATGCTTGTGGACAACAACAAAATCCATTTTCGATTACATTTTAATGTTAGCAGATGGTGCAATATCATGGAAAAGTGTCAAGTAGACACTATTGACTTCCTCGACTATACATGCAAAATTTTTTGCATGTTATGGGTCTATTACGTAGGTAGTATGTCTCAGAAACTTGATTTCTGAGTTATCTATGGTTAATTTAGTGGCTAGACCCATTTGGTTATGTTGTGATAATCTTTTTGTTGTATTGTTCAGTATAACAATAAGTGTATCATAGGGTTTACGCATTTGAAGGTCAAGTATTTGATCATAAAGAAGTTAACACATAAAGGTAACATTAAGGTAGAGCATTTGAAGACCAAGGAGATGCTAGCTGATTCTTTAACTCAAGGAATTCGCCCATTTGTTTTTTAGAGACATGTATACAGAATGGGTATATTGAAGTCCTTAGATACTATTAGTTAGGGATCATTAAATTTTCTCCTTATATGTATGCTTCATGTATTATAATAATATGGTTGTTCATTAATAAGAATGATCATCTTTTCCTCAGTGATACGTGTTATTATTATACGTTGTCATAATACAGGTAAAAGTCTTAAGATCTGTGTCAATTTGAAGCATAATAAAGGTCGTTGGGCATATACATAAATTGACCTTGGGCTTATGTCATTAGGACACATACAGTTTAATAAGTATATATAAGTCTTTAATCTCATAAAGGTTTTCTCTGATGCAATTTAGCATTTAGTGAGAGAAAACAAAGGTTCTCTAATGCTCTTGAGCATTCAACGAGAGAACATAAAGTTTTTTTAATGCAGTTTAGCATTTAGTGAGAGAAAATAAAGGTTTTCTCCAATGTAGTTTAGCATTCAATGAGAGAAAACAAATTTTTCAGGTGCAGTTTCACATATATATTTTAGCATAAAGTTCAAAGAGATTAAGACCTACAAACAAAAAGATGATACATTTCAGATCATACAGGTATCATCTTCGTTTATTGCACTCCATTTTCTCATTCATATTAGTGAGGTATTAGATATGCGTGATTGTACTGAATCTGTGTCACACATGATACATGTATTTGATATTTTCTGATATTGAAGGCCTTAAAGGATGGAATAATAGACTTTCATTATCTTTGGATGAAGTGGTTTTTCAAACTTGGTCGACTAATACAGTAATGTGACTTCACCGTAATTTTAAACTGGTTTTATACTTGTGTTAGTTATCACAATTGATTATTGTCCAAAGGGGAATGTTAGATATTTTCCTATAAAGTGGACAACAATGAATTGCATATTCTTTTAGTTTTTTACTAACTTATCGGTTAAGTTATGTAAATTTGATGTAGATAAAGATAACAAAGTGGCCTAATAAAGGATATGGGTTAGTGGGTCGAAGCCTAACGAGAAAAATAGACCCTAAGTTAGTATGGACTGAACCTATGTTGAGCTTGTGATGAGAGACCCGATATAGAAGCTATATATATAAGTTAAGGTCTCCTGTAGCTACTTAAGTAATTCATGAACGCAAATATAATCTGACTCATTCAAAGATTTACGTGTTAAGAAAACTATAGAAAGACGTTAACCACGTCTTAATAAGGGACTTCCATGAAGGTACCACAAATTCGTACCCGTTTTAGCCTCAGAAAGCTCGTTAGAATGTTATAGAATTGATATTAGACATTTTCGTATTTCTTCATTATTTTCCTTTCACGTTTAATTCGGAATATGTAACTAAGACTCCTATTATGTATTACACACACAATTGGTTATAATCAATAGTTGTTCTCTTAATTGTCAATGGTATTTTCTTGAAATGAATTCCGGCTTTCAAATGAGGAAATTACTTGATTACATCCTTTTTTTGGTGTAATTATAATTAATGGACTTCTATTTTATTTAATAATTAGTTATGAGAATATTGTGCGTCCAATATTTAAGCAACTATATGGACTTCTACATCATGCGCCCATCAACGTCGATCTATTGTGGACGATTCAGTTAGGCCCAACTCTGATATAATGGTCAACTAATCCCTAATCTAACTCCCGCCAACATTGGGTTTACTTCTGTCCAATATACATTGGTTTACTTCCGTATTCATCTTGTTCTTTATTTAGCTGGGTGCACGCACGCACTGCGTTTCCAAAGCTTTCTGTTTTCCAAAGCCTGACATCCTTACGAGTCAACTCATATGGGTGAGTCTGACTTCGTCATAGACCTAGGGTCTGACTTGGGACCCTTACTGCTAGTCCCATAGCAATACATGGGTAAGAATCTACATGTTTTACGGACTAATAGATGGACTCTCATTAATGTACGGCTTATTTTCCAGTTAGGGAAGACGAGGAACAATACCTATCATATGTCAGTAATGTATGGTTCTGGTGGAACAGAATTTCTGTATACTGAATAGCGGGCATGTTTAAGCATGTACAAGATGAATACCAGAATAGGATTATTGTTTAACAGATAAACATGACAAACATCTATGATCAAAATCTCAATTGAAAACTGCTCTGACGCCAATAGTTGGAAAGGAAAAATGAAAAGACAAAGTAGAATGCAATAGAACGAGGTCTTTTGGCAGTATTTATCAAAATTTATGGATTTTCACATAGTAAGAACCTTAGTTTTTCTTCTTTTTCTGTAATGTTGAGACTGCAGACACGACATTTATTTTCTTAGACTCCTAGCATTTACACGGTGATCAAGAAAATGCTGTCGATTACATGAAGAAAATGTCGGAAGAGATAGAAACCTTTATGTTTATATTGTGGTACATTGTAGCTATGATGTTGGGAGTGCCAACCATTTGGGAGGAGATGGTAGTGGTTGCATGGTGAAATAATGGAAACAGCAGCTTACAACATGTAGTTCTTTCAGAAAAGATATTTATCCAATCTTCCTATATAGGTACCAGTCTGAAACTTTTGCTCCAAGATTATATACATGCAAGGACAGAGTTCTTGTTAACGAATATCTCTATTTTCATTTTCCAAGACAAGGAAAACCTATATTATGATGCTTCATAGCCACAAAAGATCTATAGAAATACCCCTGGTTCAGAGCATACTACCATAATCTATCTGAAGATACGGTAGATATGGTCTGATAAATTTCCTTTAGGATCATGATTTTCTAATAAGTGCGGCACTTATTCTTGCTTGGTAGGTATGTTGTTTGGCTACTGACAGTTAATTCCTCGAGAGTTACTTTATCATGCATACACAATTGAAATGGGGCTTTTAGTGGAAAGTCATCATCTCTGTAATAATGTCTGATCTGAGGGTGTAGATCTGTGCCTATATGACATATTACCATAAAATATCGGTGGTCATTGAAGCACTTAATTGTATGTCATTGTTAACAAGTAGCTTACCAAGTTTATGGAGATTGACATTCTCTTTCCCTTTCCGCCCTTGTGAATTTGATACTTGGCCCCTACAGTCATTTACTTGGCCAACACATTGACTGCTATTACTTGTTACAGCTATTAGCTGGCGCCTGTAGTGGTCCATACAGTATGATTTTCTGGGACATGACATTATTGGCTTGGAAGCCAAGTACTACTGCTACTAAATTGCAGCGGTCCTCATTCGATTCGTTGCTTCTATCCAGTTTGGGTTCATATCTTTTCTTGTTGGACCACAACCTGTACACAGTTTCCGAAATCACAGGCATTGGTCTTTCTTTTAGAATTTGACATCAAATAAATATTTGAAGTGGACCTAATTAAACATTCTCCAATACATAGAACTCTTGGCGTGTTGTGGATTTGTAACCAAGTCAAATAAGCTGACAAAGACGCGCATTCAATTCATGCATCCACAGAATGTAACACCATATATGTGTCACCTTGGTTCAAAAACATATTGCTATATAGTTGTTGTGTCTGTAAGAGAATTAGAGGTTTAGCATAGGAGTAGGGAGGGAGCTTTGGTTGGCAGCGTTATGTAACAACAAACTTCTACCTTCTACAATTTTGTTTAGTTCTCACAAAGGTATAATTATGTAATGTTTTAGTTGGTAATGTGTCAGTAAAAAGTGATGGAAGAAAGCCTTTGGAATCTCGAAGCATTCGTGCCAACTATATTTGCTCATTACCAAAGAGTCGTTTTTGGTGGTTGTAGGATAAAAGATTGATTCTCCTTTGGTTTGGCTGCTCCTTAAATAAGCCAAGATTTTTCTCTTTGGGGTTGGGGAGTGTTGATTGGAGTAAAATAAGTAACAGAAAATCACACGTGTGTCAATGCCATGAATGTCTGCAAATGATTGAAGGTTTGTTGGGAGGGAATCTCCAACAGGCTGTCTGTGACTGCGAGTAATGTGTCTTGGTCTTTATCCACGATAAGAAATTTTTAATAATAGTTTTGACCCACCATTCCATCCGCCAATATTAGTCATCTTCATGCTCTTCATGCACAGCCACCTACCCTGCTCAGTTGTTGGGTCCTTTTGGTTTCAATATTGTCAATAGTATGCTATTAATTGTTTTTTCATTGTCAATAATGTGCTATTAATTCTTTTTTCTGGTACCTATTTCATTTGCTTTCTGTTTCCCACTTCCTTCTTCGTCTTTTTTTTTTTGGCTAATGTTCGTTTCTCCACCATTGTCTCTAAGAATATACATAACAACTCGTTGCCTCAATTGTAATTGCAGCTATCCTGTCTAGTTTCTAATTGTGATTTGATTAACCATAAGTAATATTATTAGTTGAAAATGCATGGTGTAGAGCTTGTCTCTGTGTCTCTTAAAGCTTACCAACCCTTCAAATAATGCTTAACATTTTTCCTTTTTATGTTTACATTTAGCATTGACTTTCTTTAGCATTGTGATCATTACTAATCATGGTGACGGGATCAAGATATTGACCAAAGGGCTCTAGATAATATTAGCAAATTTTCCCGAGACCTATTGCAAGGAATTGGAGATCCCATGACTAGAGCAAGAACAAAATGAATGAAAGAAGCTTTGCAAGGATTAATCATGGAGATGCAAGAAAAGGAGGTTGTTATTGAAGATACTACGGCATTACCAAGATTAATTACTTATCTTCATGTACAAGATGTTGGACAACACTTAGGACATGGTGAACTAAGCTTGAAATCCAAGATACAAGGTTGATCATCAAGCATGGGTTTGAAGGAAGCTCAATCTGCATAATTAAGATGCAATCAATAAGTGGGCTAGTTATGTTGGTTTAATTAAGCCCAAATTTACGTTTTTGATTGAATAAAGCCTTATTAAGACTTGTTCCTTAGTAATTTCATTCATATCTTGATAAATCATATTGTTTCATTAATTTAGGAGAAATCCATATTCAAAACTAATTTGTATCCTCAAATTCAAGATTCTCTTTCTTATTTAGGTCTTTCCTACTTAGGTATGAATTAGGAATAGGTCTTTCCTACTTAGGTAAGAAAACCCTTTTCTTCTAGAATTAGGATATTATGATGCCTATTTAAAGGGTCATCTAATGTATTACGAGATTATCATCACTATTAATAAAAATTGAGTTATTTTCTAGCAAGCTTTGCTTCTTCTTTTGTGTTGGTGGAATACAAATCTGACTTATTAAGGGAGTGATCAACCTTTGTGGCGTCTTAAGATCGGGGTTTAAGGATTTAGCTTCCTTAAGGTTCTAATCTAATTGTTCAACTTGTTTTCTAGGATTTGGGGCATGTTTAACAAATGGATCAAAAGTTCCCTGGGTAGGTCGCCTAATGGTGTGTATCATTTGGTATCAGAGCCTTAGGTTTGTAGAAATCAAGTTTTTATCCTTTCGTTATCATTGTTTGGTATTTGTTTCCTCTGTCTTTTGTTAGAATCCTTGTGATTTACAATCTTAGTTCATTCTTTCACCAAAGTTTAGTTTCAGATTCATTGCAAGTCTTTTATTGCTATCTTTTAAAGCTCAAATCATTCTTTTCACTTGGAATCAGTTTGTTTCTAAAAAGAAGAAGAAGAAGATAATCACATTTTATAAAAATCAAAACAAAAAATAAAACAAAACAAAACAAAAAAAAGGAGAAAAGAAAAGAGACGTTGTGAATTGAATTGTGTGTCTTGTATTTGATTGAGTGATCTATTAAGATTGCAATCTGATTCATTTTTGTAATCAAAGAATCATATTCTAAGACAATTATTAATAAGATATTTTCTTTTCCTTTCTAATTTTGGTCAATTGATTCCAGATCATTTGTAATTTTTGAATAATTTCGTGCTCCTCTCTTTGTTAGAAAATTCATGCGTGATAGAGCAATTACAAGTTGTTCACTTCTTTTTTTTATGTTCTAATACATTCTTTTTCATGTCTTTTTCTTCCTCTTAAAGTTATCTAGTTTCCTTGAATCTTTAATTATTATTTTCTTTGTGTTTACCGTTTGCCTTAGCTAAGTTTTTTAAGTTCTAGTTTTTAAGATTTGCCATCATCCAACCGATTACTCCTCTTGATTTGTTAGTCTTGATTCTCTTAAGAACATAAAAAGTGGGGCTGGCTTGAGTAGGGAAAAAAGGAAAGGTGGTGAGATCAACATCGTGAAAAGCCAAAAATATAGTGGAAATTATATTATTTTGAGTGTAAACACCTGAGTGAGTGTGTGAAGATCCTATTTTGTTTTGCTACCAACTATTTCTTGTAGGTTATAAACATGAGTAATGAAAGAGAATAATATGAAATTATAATGAAACTGTTTATGAAGGTTGTCAATGAACAATTTAAGAAGTTGAACACCAGGTTGAATGATTTGCATTCATCATCAGCTTCTAAATCCATTAAAAGGTGTGTGTTTGAGGAGGAAAAGGAAGATGAATCAGAATACGAAGATTCCATCTCCAGAAGAGGCAAAAAGGACTTTTCCAAATCGGACAACAATTTAGGCGGCATAAGGATTGTAAGTGTAAGTCGACTTGTACTCTTCTGTAACTCGACTTATGCGTGCGCAGTACTATAAGTCGACTTGTATATCCTGTAACTCGACTTATGCTTGTACAGTGCTGTAAGATTGTTAGAGTAGTGCCCTAAAGGCAATCGCCTTCAGCGCGTTTTGTACAAAGGTTTGTACAGTCTTTAT
>JANVCL010000003.1:14767735-14780435 GCA_026546855.1 Erythroxylum incrassatum | reverse complement strand
TCGACAATTTTTCACTGAAAATGAAAATTGAAAATATATGAAAAAAATCAAGATAAAAAAAAAACTGTTTTCTGAAAGTAAACGCATCCTAATAATCTTGTTTCTTTCACAAATAGTGATTGGATAACTTGTGCAGATGATTGGAAAAGCACTACGCGATTCATATGTAGCCTTAGATCTGGAGCTGTTTCATGGACTTCAAAGAAGCAGGATTGCACAACCTTATCAAATACAAAGCTAAATAAATAAAATCACAACAACAACCAAACTTATACTGAATAAAGAAAAACAAAGCACGTTGAGACTCAATTCCATTTCAACAAGTAGTTAGTTACAAAGGATGAGATATTTTTGAGCTATTGTTCTACTGATATGTAGCCGGTAGACATCCTTATAAAAACTTTGGCTAAAGATGTTCAAGAAATTTAGTTCCATGACAGGAGTTCAATGCCTATTGAATTAAGGGATAAATGTGATTATGATTGATTTTCTAATTTAGGTGTCATTTGTTTTTAGAAAATAAGGAGTTGTTGATTTTTTTGCTATTCAGTTGATTATTTCAGTCGTTCACAGAGAAATAAACATAAAAGCTTCAATTCCTCTTATTCTAAACTTCATTTTCGATTGATGTAATTTTCAACGCACTGCTAATCATTTCCTTTGCTTAGATGACATCCCCATCACACGACATGCATCTTTTTCCTTTTCTTATCGCATTATTATTTGTGGCTTGAAGTTGACTCATTTGTCCATAAAAGTATCTCAGCGTACGCTACTTTAACCAAGGTTATGGGATAAATGGTTGCCTGAAGTTGACTCATTTTTAGCCTTGCTCCATAAGGTTTATTTTATTCACAAGCCTTCAGCTTTCTTTAGAATAAATAGTTAGGCCTAAGCCTAAGACTAAGACTAAGACTTCCGTTTATTATTAATTTCATTGTGTTTTGGATAACATGTCCTTTTGATCTTAACAATGTGTGATGTCTTTCTTATTATTTTGTTTCATCTCATGTTTCACCATTGCTCTTAACAGCAGAAGTAGTCAGGGTTGTTGAAGTCTTTTTAATTATGCTTTTTGCTCCAACTTAAATTGCCACCAAATCCATCCTACCATTTTTCACCATAAATGTAGAATTTGATTCCACCATTTTCAACAAACAATATGAAATTTTTATTTTTAATTTTTAAAAAACATTTAGTTTCCTGAAAGCTTAATATAAATATATTAATTACAATGTTTTATATAATTTTAGAATTCCCGTTCAATTCGATTGCTGGACAAGGAAAAGAAACAGAAAAATCAAAACGATACTCTGAAAAAAGGATATTTGCTTTAAGAAATTGATGTGACAGACAAAATTGTTTTGGCTTGCAACTCCGACGTCAAGACAGCTACCTGAGTCCGCCAACTTAGCAAGTTCTTATTAACTCACGCGTCATGAGTCCAAGTGACAGCTAATCGCAGTTTCTAACTCGAAAGTGCAATTACCAACGTATCTGACGTTATTTATTTTACAAAATTTTAGGAGAAACCATGGTGTACTGTACTCTCTCAAAGTTTTCAACCCAAGCTGTCATCTTGCCTTCACTTACATAGAGGGCAGAGAAGAGAAGCCCTAGAAACTAGACTAGAAAGAAATAGTAAGTGAATGTGTGAGGAAGAAAGATGTCACTTACTTGCTTACCTGCTTCTACATTTTGGAACCTATAAGCTCCTTTCTCTGGGTCCTCCGTTTTTGTCCTTGCCATGGCTTTTCGGATTAATCCTGTTTTTTAATTTCCCAATCATTTCCCTTTCTTTTTTCTTTTTAACTTGGTTGAACTGAAATAATTGAGCTTTACCCACTTAAGATCCTTTTGGTGTCCACCTTTTCTTTTATTTTTCTTTTGGATGCTTTTAATTAGTGAGCTTTGTTTTGGAGGAGAGAGAGAGAGAGGGAGTTGGTGTTATCCTTACTGTTCAGATCTGAGGAGGCTGAGGTTGTTCCCAGCTATATCTCTTTAGTTTCTTGGTTTTCGTTTTGGACCTTTTTTTTTAACCAAAAACCCACTTGCTTCTTTCTCTTTCGACTACTTTTACTTTTGAGCTAAAGTTGCAGGATTTTATTATTGGAATTCTCTGTTTCTGAGAGAGAGTAGCTCAAGTAAGTCTCTTTTGGTTCTTAATGTTGGTTTTGTTTGTGGTCCGAAAGGTTATTGTTTCGAGCTACGCTGTCCAGAATTTCTAGACAAGAAGAAAGGGAAAAAAAAAAAGAGAGAAGAAAACGGAGCAAGATTTGTGAAAATGCTGGCTATTGGTAGCCCAACTACAGCTTGTGTGCGAACAAGCACTACCTGCAACGCTTTACTTAGAGAGCTTCAGGTCTTTCTCTTTTCTCTTTTGCTATTGTCGAGTCTGCTCTTTCTTGATTGTAAAAGTCCCGTGTTTGGAAAGAAGTAAAAGTGGGTTTCTTTTATCTTCTTGGAAATTTTTTTTGTACTTAAGTAATCATGGAATGCTCTTAAAGTTAGAGAGCATCAATGGTTTCTTTAGTGTCTCATAATGGAGCTAGAAATTAAGTACCTTTTGACTCGTTTAGCCTCAAAAACCACCTATTTACTATAAGCTTACTTTAAGATTCTCCTCATTTTCTTTTTGTAAAGAGTTGGTTAGAAATTTTCTTGTTCATCATTCTCAGTTTTCTTTGTTCTCTGAGTTGTGTTGAGATGCAATTCCTTCTTTTCTTTTTATGGGTTAAGACACCAAGCATTTTTATTCTTATGGGTCTTTAAAAAACAAAGTAAAATTTGGAGGTTCTATGGGAATTTTATTATGTCAAATTCTTACTTTTGGACGACTGTGTGATGTTGCAAACGTTGTTTGTTGGAACACTGTAGTCAACAAACACATGGGTTTTTAATTCTGGATGAATTTTCCGCAAAGTGCTTCATTTTTTAATTACTTTAATTTTCATAAGGAATATATGGAAGTTGATTTGTATTTTTTTTCGGTGGAGGGTATGGGTTGGCGTGGAGTAATTCTTCTACATGATCTGTTTCCTTTTCTTTTAATGATGGTTTTACTGGTGACTGCTTTAATTCAATTTAGTTGCTCATGCTAAGTGGTCTTGCTGTTCTTAATTTGGCTGCAAGCTTGGCATAGTCCCACTATTCACACGCGAACATGATGACAAATGTCATCTCCAGAATTAGGTTTTTAAATGAAAAGAGCCTTTTTCCAGAAAAGAAACTGTAATTCCTTTCGTTATCTTAACTGATTTTGCTATCCTATGCGCAGCAAATATGGAATGACATTGGCGAGAGTGAAACTGAAAAGGACAGGATGTTGATGGAATTGGAGAGGGAATGCTTGGAAGTCTATAAGAGAAAAGTCGAGGAAGCTGCAAATGCTAAAGCAAGCCTTTATCAATCTGTTGCAGCTAAGGAAGCTGAATTAGCCACCCTCATGGCTGCCCTTGGGGAACTTAATATTTATTCACCGGTAAGTAACTAAATGTATTTCCTTTGTAAACTAAGTATTTCAAGGCACATCCCAATATTCGTATATAATTCAGCATAATTATTGTTAGAGAGAGAAGCTTTCTTATGCTAGTTCTGTTTTAGTTAGATCATTAGCCAGGTCTTGCAAGGTTCAGGCATGTTTCTTTTGTTATATAGGACTCCTTAGTCTGGTTGGGTGCAATGTGATCTCTAAACAATTTTCTATGTTCTATTGTGAGCAAACTGCATCTATAGCTATATGCATACACGGGGAAATAAATGTGTTCATCTAATGTATGCATCCATGTAGGAATATATTCTTGATCTATATAATTGTCTATTTCATCCAAATAATTGCAAAAGATTTTCAGGTCCAGACTGAGAAGAGGTCAGCATCATTGAAACAAAAGCTTGCGGCTGTTACACCACTGGTAGAAGATATGAAGATGAAGAAAGAGGAAAGAATGAAGCAATTTTCGGATATAAAGGCACAAATTGAAAAAATTAGCACAGAGATTTCTGGATACAGCATTCTTAACAATGATTTCATGAGTTCCCTTTCGTTGGATGAACATGATTTGTCATTAAGAAGGCTTAATGATTATCAAATACATCTACGCACCCTTCAAAAGGAGAAGGTATACAATCTGTAGTGTACCAAATACATCTGCACATCCTTTGAAACGAGGAGGTATGCATTGAAGCATTTCTATTAATTACATGATAATTTTTTATTTCCTTTTTGCAGTCTGATCGCCTTCAGCAAGTTTTTGGATATGTGAATGATGTACATTTGCTCTGTGGTGTACTTGGATTGGACTTTGGGCAGACAGTCAGTGAAGTGCATCCAAGTTTACATGGTTCAAACCAGGAACAGTCAACCAACATAAGCAATAACACGTTGGAAGGCCTAGGAAAGGCCATTGTCATGTTGAAATCAGAAAGAAAAGCTAGGCTTCAAAAGGTAATGAAGATTTTTCATTTCCCCACTATTGATTTTGCTATGGGTATGAAATTATAACTGTGTTCTTAAATGCAGCTGAAAGATATTGCGGATTCACTATTTGAACTTTGGAATTTGATGGACTCATCAAAAGAAGAGAGAAATAGCTTTTCTAGGCTTACTTCAATTGTTGGATCATCAGAATATGAAATAATAGAGCCAGGAGTTCTTTCAATGGAGCTTGTTGAACAGGTTGGTGTGCACCCGGAGTGATTTATTTGTCCATGGTAGAAACAGGATAGTCATCTTTACTTCTTTTGATAGGCTTCAGCAGAAGTTGAGAGATTGACCAAACTGAAAGCAAGCAGAATGAAAGAACTTGTTTTGAGAAAGAGATCTGAATTGGAAGACATATGCAGAATGACTCATATTGAGCCTGATACAAGCACTGCTGCTGAGAAATCAAACGCATTGATAGATTCTGGTAGACACATTCCCCTTTTCTTTTTCATTTTCAAAGTTAGTTTTCTTTACAACTTATTGTTTTTGTATTAGATGTAGCCAATATTGGTTGATTATTGCTGTTTTTGTTCAGGTTTAGTTGATCCATCTGAACTTCTAGCAAGTATTGAATCCCAGCTAGTTAAAGTTAAAGATGAAGCTATGAGCCGAAAAGAAATAATGGATAGGATTGATCGATGGCTTTCAGCCTGTGAAGAAGAAAATTGGCTTGAAGACTATAATCAAGTAAGATGAAATCGTGTCTACTGGATAACTATTTATTGAGGACTAGACAGAGGGACTTCTATCTTGCTTCTCCCTTATTATTTTGGTCTGTGTTCGGAAAGCAATATGCAAATTAAAGTTTTGTACACTGCAATGGTTTTATTATTTGATTATAATGCAGGGAGTAGGTTGACTCCTATAAATCTTGTGGCTGTTGTTTTTAGCACAGCAATTTTTTCATATTTTATTTGTTTTCATCTTTCCTGGTCTAACTTGTCATAAAATTTAAGTTTGATAGAAGTAGGTGGATGATTATGTTCATTTAGATTTTGTCTTGGAGCCTAGGTTAGTGGTCTAACAAAATTTCTTGTTGGATAACAGGATAGTAATCGATACAATGCTGGAAGAGGTGCACACATCAACCTTAAACGTGCAGAGCGGGCTAGAGTGACTGTAAGCAAAATTCCAGGTACTTTTTCATTTGATGATGCTGTTATCTGCCTGAATCTCTACTACTTCTCAAAGCTCTGCTATACTCTTTTCAGCGATGGTTGACAATTTGATGATCAGAACTCTAGCATGGGAAGGTGAAAAAAAGATGTTATTTCTCTATGATGGGGTGAGCGTATTTACAACATATTCCATAGTCAATAAGTTCGTCGGTTTTGCATTTCATAATCTCCTGTCTTGACATACAGGTAAGATTGGTGACGATACTTGAGGATTACAAACTAACCAGACAACAGAGGGAAGAAGAGAAAAAGAGATCTAGAGTAAATTCAATTATCTTTTTCATTTTTGATTACTAGGATCTGTATGCAACAATTCCTTTAACCCATTTCCCTTTACATCAAGGCTCAAAGCTTGCTGCCTTTATCATCAATTTCATTTATTTATGTTGACTTGTTTCTTGGTTCTGTAATTCTTGGATCTTCAGAAAGTTGAGCATCCAATTGCAGAAGTGATGATCTGTTTTGTCTTTGCTATATATAAATCCTACTTTTAACTGTTGTGAGGGAACAGATCAGCTCTGATAGTTATTGAACAGTTTCTTAGACCATCCTTATTTTTCCGAAGTGGTGTGATAGTTAAATGTTAACATATTAGATATGTTGTTAATAATGGAGTTTATAATTCCTCAGGATCAGAAGAAGCTCCAAGATCTACTGCTAATAGAGAAGGAAGCCATGTATGGGTGTAAACCCAGTCCAAGGAAAAGTAACAGTTTCAGGAAACCAAATGGTTTCCGTGCAAATGTTAATGGTTCCATGACTCCTACTCCTCGCCGTAACTCTGTCAGTGGTGCAACTCCTGAACTACTTACACCTCGGTCCTATTCTGGACGTCAAAATGGATACTTTAAAGAAGCGAGAAGGTTGTCTGTTGCTCCGCTGAACTTTGTGGCCATATCAAAAGAAGATACTATGTCATTTGCATCTATCAGCGGTTCTGACCCAGGTTCTCCTCCTCAGAATTGAGAGATGAACAAACAAATATGGTATGGCTTTCCTGGTAATATCCCTTTTTTCCCTTCAGTTTTGTCATCCAAAGAATTGTTAAATCTTTAATATCAGAGCAGTTTGAACTTTTCTTTTGTGCAGGAAGAGGCAAAATTGTAGAAGTACATGATAGTATACTTTGGTTGAAAGCCTTGTGAATATGAAACACATGTACACTAGTGTATGATTGCTGCTATTTGTTGGGTAGAGCGTAGTTACTGACATTTTGATTTTGAAGGATTACCGGCGAGCAACTCTAATAGATAATAGTTTGGAAAGTACTTGTTAACCAGAAGTCACAGACAATTTTATGCCTAAAACAATGTGGTAGTTCTAATAGTAGCAGACCATGTGTTCTATGGATTTGCTTGTGCTTTGCATATGTGTATATATATTACTGCCTTCCGCTGTTGTGGGCTGTATTGATCTGATCCAGTGCATATTTTAGGAGTAATTGATACATGTGAAAGCTTTTACCGCATTTTCAAGTGGAAATATTTGTGCAGCTGCTTAAAGGCTTGATACATATGTAAATATATATATGCACATGGTCTACATAGTGCATGTTAAGCCCTTCAAAATTGGACGAGTATAATTTTCATACAAATCTAGGGCACTGGATAATTCGTTTCTTATATATATATATACCATGGACAAACGAAAAAACGGAAGTTAACAAGAAAAACAAATTGTGTAAATTTGATTTTTGTTTTTACGAGTCGTCTCACAATTCATAACATAGAAGAAGTTGATAATAGTATTCGTGGTTGAAACTCTAATTGCAATTAAGAACTAACAATTTGGGTAGTTTCAATATTTGAATTTGAGAGTGTAGAGAGAAACGAATCCGTTGTAGTTATGGCATCAGGCTTGAGGCCTGACTACGGATGGGCTGCCCGACCTGAGCTTTGATTGACGCAGTTAGACTCTACACAAAATTATTATCTTGCATAGCTCAGGCGCCTTCAAATCTTCTGTACTCTTTATTTTGTATTTATTCTGTGCTTATTATATCTGAACCATTTATTTATGTAGGACTTATAAAAATGGATCGCTCAAATACAATGAGCACAGAGTAGGTACAGAGAATTACGTCTCACTCAAGGCATGATAGATAATGTAAGAAACGACTTCGATTTTGATGATGTCAAGCTGAGTCTAACTCATTGACCATGCGTTGGTCGGGTTTAGCTGGACCTGGTTGGGCCAAAATTGCCGTCCCTTTTTTGTAGTTATTTGTTAATCTTAGAAATCTGTTAGTTGTTTTAAGTAACGACTATGCTAGTTGTCAGATAACACTCAAAAATTTTTTTTAAAATGACATTGCTTTTTATAAAATGTTGTTTTTTACATTATCTATTTAGCCTCGGGCCATGTAGAGCTCTGGTAGCCCAGGCCTGAGGCTTGACTGACCCAAAAAGTCTATACAAGGCCCGGTTAACTCGAATGGGTTGGGCCGGGTCTAGTTAAACCGGGCTGAGCTAAAACTGCCATCCTTTATCCGTAATTATTTATCAATCTTAGAAATCGGTTACTTTTTTTTAATTAAAAGAGAGAAATTACAGTAGCATCAAGCCACAATTGTAGGGAATGATATCTCAGCTATATCCTCTACCAGGATACCGAGACTACCTATTAGAGGCGTCTGTAACACGTGGACTCCAATCTTAAAATCCTGAGCATAGTTGGCAAGCCAATCAACAAGTCTATTAGCTTCCCTATATACATAACATGTCTGCACATTCCAATCTCTATCAACCAAAGTCTGTATGCCTTTGACTAAAGAACTCTGCATGTCCTGTTGAGGTCGTGAGGATGAGAGGATGTTGATGACACTTAAAGAGTCCACTTCTACCTCAACTCTCCTGAAGCCAAGATCCCACGCCAGCATCAATCCATTAAAAACTCCCCATAGCTCCACCGCCACAGAGGTACAGAAACCAATGTTATGCGTAAAGCATCCTACCCAAGCTCTATCACTATCCCTCAGTGCACCGTTCTCGACTAGCCTATCAGTCTCTCCTACCGTTGACCTGTCTTACTGACAGCACGACTAAACAATACTGTTGCTTTCTCAGTCCAGGAATCATAATCCATAACAATGACATGAGGATTAGATGGCCACTCGAATCTGATGTCGAAAATGCCATTGTTATGCCAAAACCAGAGAAACCAACAAACAGTACCGAAAATCAATGCCCATTCGAAGCTGTTTACCTTATGTATTCTAGTTAAATATCTCTAAGCCAGTCTTGCTTGCTCCGAGTAAATAACTGATCATTGATTATGGATCGTTGAAAGGACAACCATACAGACCGTGCACAAGGACAGTCTCGCACTGCTTGGATGTTAGACTCACATGCTCCACAATTGGGACATGAATCATCCGAAGAGAAGCGCCTGATACACCGTTGTTGGTTAGATAAAAGCCGTCCTCTTAGTAGGAGCCATAGGAATGCTTGGATCCACTGCGGCCCTGCCCATTTCCAAGCTAGCGTCCAGGTGTGGTTCTCATCTGGAATGTAGTTCCACTCAATCAAAATGTACGCAGATTTAGTGGAAAATCGTCCAGTCGCAGACGTTCCCACACTATCCTGTCTTCACCAAGTTCATTGTTGGGGGGAATGATGCCAGCGATCGCTATGCATACCGTCACTGGCAGCAAACCCTGGAATAATTCCTATCAGCAACCACCATAGTCGTCCACAAATCTATTGACCGGTAGATTAATCATCACCTCTGGAATGATGTCCATGGAAAGCACTAATAAGGGACCCAAATCATGTACCCATGGGTCTAGCTTTGCCAACGATCCATTTTATACCATGCAATACATGTTGCCAAACTGTCGCCATACTTCTCCCTAACATTGAACCCCCAGCTGATTTGAGGGTTAGGGGCAGATTAGTTAGATCAAACTTGTACTTAGCTCGCACTATGCGTACCCATAGGGCAGTAGGGTCTGTGAGCAAAGTCCATCCTAATCTGGTCAATAGTGCATCATTTTGCGTCCGAAGTCATCTAAGTACAAGACCACCTGATTCGTTAGGTGTGCAAATAGTGTCCCAATGGACGAAACTAGCTTTTCTTTGATCAGAATTGGAGCCCCATAGGAACTTACACATTACTTTTTCCAAGTCATCACAGAGTAGTCGCAGTAATCGAGCAGTTTGAATGGTGTAGATAGGCAACGTAAAGAGCATTGACTGTATTAGCGTGGTTCTGCCTACTAATGAAAGTTGCTTGGAGGTCCACCCTTGAAGTCGCTGATATACCTTATCCAAGATGTACTGGTATGTTCGGCGAGTAGCGTGCTCATGCAATAACTGCACGCCAAAATACTTGCCAAGGTTGTCAGTTAGTTGAAACGCTAGCTTCCTGCTGATAGATCGAGCCACTGTCCGAGACATATTCTTTGAAACATGACATCGAGTCTTGGCCTGGTTGATCTTCTGTCCAGATGCCATGCAAAATTCTTCAAGTATCTCCTGGATGATGCTAATCTGTTCATCTTGAAACGCAGCAAATAGTATGAGATTATTGGCAAAAAATAAGTGAGACAACTGGGGCCCCCAACTTAACTATATCGGTTTCCATTGCCCGAGGGTTACGAGACCAGATCTTTTGTCCAGTTTTACTCTGTCTTATTCTGTCTCATGAAATCTCAGTCATTCATTTTGCGGATCCCACGTGGGTCCCATGTGGGACCTACATAAATAAACGGCTAAGATTTATTGGACACAATAAGACACCATAATATTAGACAGGAGATCTGGACTCGAGGGTTACTGCCTTATTAATTGAGTGTCCTAATCTCTCCAAGCATAGGACGAAAATGTAAAGGGATAGAGGATCCCTATGTCAAATGCCACGAGATGGAGAGAAAGTTTCCGAGAGTTCTCCACCCCTGCTCACTTGCATGCAGATTGTGGAGATGCATTTCATGATTAGGCTAACCAGTTCCAAAGGCAACCCAACATCAATAAGGGTATCTAGTATACAATTCTAGTTCAACTGATCATAAGCCTTTTCTAAGTCTACTTTAATAGCTAGAAATCCTGTTTTGCCTTTCTTTCTTCGCATGGAATGGATAACTTCCTGTACTATAATCACGTTGTCCGTAATCCGACACCCTGGGACAAAACTAGATTGTGTAGGTGCAATGATGTCATTCAGGTATGGTTTGAGATGATTAACCACGACTTTGGAAATTGCCTTGTAAATTACCGAGCAAAGGCTGATTCGGAAAAAAATGTTGAAGATGGACTGGGGAACGGGTCTTAGCAGTTAGTACAATAATAGTTTGATTGAACTCAGCTTCCCAAATTTCAAGTCGAAAAATCCGCTGAATAAAACGCACTATAGAATCTCCAACTATTTCGCACTGTTTTTCCTAAAACAAAGTTTGGAAGCTAGCCAAACCTGGGGCCTTATGAGGGTCCATATCAAATATCGCAGATTTCACTTCATCATCACTAACTGGACAACCTAATGTGATCACTTCGCTAGGTAATAGTGGAAAATCTCCTCTAACGTGGACATGCACTGATTCGGGTTCCTCGGCACTATATAACTTCTCAAAATATATTTTGGCCATATTCTTAAGTGCGGTAGAATCTCATAACATTTTCCCATCCTCATCTCTAAGGGAGCTAACTCGAGCCATTCGTTGCTTAGCCATCGTAGTTGCATGGTAAAACTTGGTATTGTGGTCCCCATATGAAATCCATTTACAACGTGCTTGTTGGTGCCAATAGAGCTCCTCTTCACATAGTACATGTTTCAGTTTTGATTGGAGAAATACTCTTAATTCTCGCAGATGGTTTGAGGGTCGAGCTTCAAGGGTACGTTGGATGCCCGCTATTCTTGCCAGGAGCTTGCTTTTACATCTGAAAATATTCCTAAAGTCCGTTTTGTTCCATTCCTGCAGTTTACTAGCAAATGCCATCAACGAGCCACAGTAATCATGATAATCAGGCCGCCAATTGATTCGTGCAAACTTTGCAAAATTTTCATGGGCTAGCCAGGCAGATTGAAAACGGAACTGGTGGGGCTTGCAGTGGGAAGGAGTTTGTTTTCCAAATTGAACCAATAAAGGTCGATGATTTGATTGTATAAAGGGAAGATGCATTACTGACGTATTATGGAATACCGCATGCCATTGATCTGAATAGAGGGTCCTATCAATCCTTGCCATTACGTTACCCCTCCTCCATGTATATCTTGCTCCATCAAAACCAAGATCATGCAAACAACCTCGTTGAATGCACGCTTGGAATTGTTTATTTACCAATGGTTGTTTTCTCGAGCCTCCTCTCTTATTCGCAACTTCCAGTTTGGCATTAAAATTGCCCCCTAATAGCCATGCCCCGTGTGTAATACATGCAAATCGTTGTATATTCTTCCATAGGTGCTATTGGAGATGGTAATGCGGGCTGGCATAAACCGCTGTAAAGTAGAACGTGTGGTCTTCCCTACAATCTTGACGTGAAGAAACTGCTTGTGAGTTGCCAAGACCACGACATCTAAGTCCTGCCTCCACAAAAGCCGAATACACCCTGAAAAACCTTCAGTCTCCACCCGATAGGAATGAGTGAATCCCAAGCGCCCAAGAACCTTATCAATCCAATGTCTGCTGATCCGAGTTTCAAACAACATATCAAGGAAAGGCTTATGCATCCGAAAAAAATTCATGAGAACAGGTTTGAAGGCCTTGCCTCCCACCCCCTTGGCAATTCCATAATAAGGTTTGCATTAAAAAATTGATAGAAGTATTAACACCCGCTCCTAATCCAGAGCGATGGGGTCCTCTTCATATTGTTCACCGCCAGCGTGAACACCTGTTGTTTGGAAGACGGTCTCCTTTTGAGACTCAAGCAACATCGGTACATTATTTAATTCATGTGGAGTTGAGCTGATATGTGGAGGTTTGGACAGGGGCACCTCATATCTAAGTTTACCTGGTATCATAGTGTTCGGGTCGGCTGTGCTAGGCCCAAGCCCATCTCCAAATGACCACGGCCCATCCGGCCCATCAGGTGTTAGACTCCCA
>JANVCL010000003.1:14709885-14742550 GCA_026546855.1 Erythroxylum incrassatum | reverse complement strand
GATGTATGATGAGAATTTGTGGTTTTGATGAATCAAATGAGACAAGATTTGAGAGTTTTATGAGATAAATTTGATGTGTGAATTGTTATGAAGTGATTTTGCATTAGAAGAAGTGAATTTGTGAAGATTATAAATGTTTATGGTGTTAGGTTGAAGGTTAGAGACTTTGGAGAGGCATTGGAGGGTTTGTGGAGCTCCAATGTGTCCGTTTAACGGACCTTCTCGGGTGGAAAAACACCCCTTGGCCAGTCAATGTCCGTTGAACGGACATGCATGTCCGTTCAACGAACATTTTCGAGTCATTTGGCCTCCTAAGCCCGATGCATGTCCGTTAAACGGACATTCACGGGAATGATTGTGATTTTTAACCCTTTTAGAGGTAGAATCAGGTGGTCTTCATGAATGTTTTAGCTCTTGAAGTATACTTTCTAATGGTTCAAAAACCAAAGCAATCTGACTTCTATATTGAAAGTTATGGCGATCGCTCCAAAAGAGGTTCAAATCGATTTAAGGTATGAACATGGTCTTTTCTTTTGGGCATAACTCCCTCATCCGACCTCTGAATGAAGTGATTCTTAAAGAAATGGATTTTGAAGACATGTATCTAACTCTCCATAAAAATTTGCATCATTTTTAGTTGATTTGAGAAAGTTTGCATTTAAGTAAGTGGGAGGTCAGTTAGGAGAGCACGATTAGGGTTTGAGCAGAATTGAGCTTTTTAAGCATATCTTAAGCTATAGAGCTCCGATTGAGATGATTCTTTCTTCAAAGCAAACTAAAGACATAGAGTTATGATTTCTATGAAGAGATCATATTGAAATTCGGATTTGAAGATTTCCAAATTCTATTCACAAGCAGGAGAAATGAGTTCAAGCATGGTGACTGATTTGTATGGGCATGGCATTGAACAATTTGTGAATGAATTTTTGGGATATTATAAGAATGAAAAAAAAATCATGATGGCTAATGAGGGTTTAATGAAAGAACCCTTCAAGTTAATATGCACGCTCATGTTTCATTTTTTTTTGCAAGAGTTAGATTCCGGAATCAAAATCAAGCGGGATCCAACAAATTTTCCAATCTAAGATATAATTTGTTTTCAATGATTAAAAACAACCTAAGGATTTGGTGAAAACCTTTACAATTGGTGTTTAATTAATCTGAACTTTTTACTTAAATTTTCTTAGTAATTTCTCTCTTGAAAACTTTCGGCTTTGTTTTAATTTTCTAAACTTAAATCACGTCTTCTTCTTTCTCTTGTTGTTCACTTTTAACGCAAGCAAACAATCCTCCAATCTGGTCCTATATCTTGCATTCAACTTCTATTTTCCCCTTTGACATTCACGCATTCTTTGCTTGAAATTTAAAAAGATCTTCCTTGTGTTTTGATCGTTTTGGGACAATACCCTTGCTTCGCTATACTACAAATCAACTTAAGTAGGAGATTAAATTATACATATGATAACTGGAATGATTTTTACTGAACATACTTCGATAATTGGACTATATCTTGATCTATGGACCTTAGAACGAGATGATAATTATGCTTAAACTTGAGACATAATGTTACAAATTGTCAGAAGATATTAAATTCTAATGCTGCCTCTAAAAATTTTAGAATCTAATTGGAAATTGAAATAAGAGTTCTGTTGAAGCTTAAGAACAGTCCAAAATCTTTTGAATATAACTTTCAATATACTAAACCAAATTGGATGAACTTGGTATCATTGGAAACCTATGTCAAAGATGGAAAACTTTCTAGAATGAAGTATTACCTAATTACCTCACCATCCTGATGAGAATAATTAGGCAAAGTGGACCCGAAAGTTGGTTATGAAATAAATCTGGATTGAGGAATTGAGTATGGTTTCACGTGATTAATTATGTGATTAGATTAAGGATAAGAAACCCAGAATTTATCATGAACATGCATCATACATATTAGTATACATGAATGTGCATAAATGATTTCATAATTGTGCACAATAGTGATATATGTTTGGATTAAATGTTTTAGAGGAATCCTTAGAGTGACTGATTCTACATATTGCCGGAACTTCGAGGCAATAAAGCAACAGGGAGCTTTTGTAAGTAATTTAGTTGGTCAATTGTGTTAGTAATTCAGTAAGAAAATTTTGATTGTGTTGCTTTGGCTATTTTGTTTGCTATTGATTTGGATCATTAAATGATTTGCAAAGCTGTAAATATGTGATATGCTGGAATACACGGTATGAAAGGATTGATCGTTATATAAATTGAATTTCAGACATTCCTGCTTTTGAATCTATTAAGTCCTAGTTGTGGGTAAATAAGCATGCTTAGAAGGGTCCACAACTACTTCTGTGACACTCCGGTGTCTTCTGTTATCGACACTCTAGTGTCTTCTGTTATTGACACTTCGATGTCTCTTGTACAAGACTTAAGTCTCTCCTAATATATGATGTCATTTAAGGTATCTCTTGTATAAGTCTCATTACCGACTTCTGTTCATAGATTTTCAATCTATTTCGTTTTATATTTTGATCTATGATAAGTTTTTATATGAAATAAATCTAAAATTTTGACTGATGGATTAACACCCTATTTTGTTAATCTGTTATGTATTCTGTAATTTTAGTTCTGTTATTGAAATTCATTATGTTTGAGATGCTTATGCTATAACATGATTCAGTTGTTGTTGTTGTTACATATAGTTTAGTTATTACTCACTAAGCTATATGCTTAGCACGGTAGATTTGTCCCGTGTAGGTTCAAAAAGAAAGATGTAGGGGCTGGGACAAGTCAACCACAATGGCCAAAGGAGTCTGAGTTTTGTGTTGCTCAAAATGTATATTTTTGAGTTTGTTTTGGGCTTGTGTATGACTTTGGATTTTTGGTTAACCGGTTGTAACAACCTTAATTCAGGTTGGTTTCTGACATTATGATATGTAATGTATGTTTGTTTGAGATTTTGGAAATGCATGTATAAAGTGTTTCGTATGTTTGGAATGTTTATTTTTTAATGTTATGTTTCTGCGAAATATTTCGTATTCAGTATGTTCTGTCTTGTTCGGTGCTCACAATATCCTCCTAGGGGGTATTAGGGCGCTACACTAATATTTAAGAATTCTTAAGGGGATTCACCTCCTAGATATTATTTATTTGATATCAACTTTTTATAATATTTTCCTTAGTCCGAATTCATTATTATTCCAATTTTAGTTTAGTTAGTTTAATTTAATTTTTTTATTAAATCCACAACATGATTTGACATTTAGATAATAGGAAATGGTTGAATATTAGTACTTAAAATCCTTATGGGATGGCTTGTACTTGCTATTGTTAGCCATAACTATGTCGTGCATTGTGGTAAAACTTAAAATTTTTTGTAAGCATAAAATCATTTAACCAATTACCTTTGGAATGGATAAGTCATGAAGTAGTTAATTAGGATTCCAAGCCCCTGAAGTTCCTAATACTTTAGCATAATAATCTCTGGCTCGTTATGGTAAGTGATAATTCTAGCCTCATTAGTGAGTAACTTGGATATTCTACTAAGGTTCCCCCAACAAGAAGTGATCTATGGATGAACTTGAAATTGGACTCCTTATATTTCATCTATAACACCCTTGAGTTTTTTCATACAAATTGAGGAATGAGTATTTAGAGCACTTATGTAATTGGCTAAGGCTTGTTTTTCCTTAATCTTTAGAGGGCCAATATAGGGAGAATCATAGAGGTTATCTTATCATTGTGTTAGTGCTTCTTTGATTTAATCTATACCCTCAAAAGTATCCCCATGCTTATTTTTTTAGAAGATTTAAGCTCATATTTTATTCCCAACGACTTCTTGTGGAATTGGTAAGAGGTATAACATTCACCTGATACTCTAATCCTTTAGATACAACTTCTTAGAACCCACCATACCACTGAGGTAGTTAAAGAATCTAAATGGAGAAAGATCCTTTACTTTGTCAATAAGATCATGAATCTTTACAAGGGAATGGTTTGAGCAAGGATTGCTATTGAAATGAGCCCCGATTAAATTGGATTTCTAGAGCCACAACAAGTTTACTAAAGCCATGTTTTATTTTTTCCTTAGTAACCAATAACCCTCATAATTATTGTACCAAGTAAAGACAATGTTGCGAATACTGCACCAGACTTGATATCAGTTTGGATTCTGGTACGGTACTGTACTGGTATCGATCAATATCGAATATCAATTGGGGTAATTTTTTAAATTTATAAAATAGTCTCTGATTTTTTTAAATTACAAAATAGTCTATTGTTATATTGTACAGCACAATTTTAACCATGTCTCTAAAAATCGTAATAATGCATAACAATCACAATTGATATGAAATACCAATAATTTTTAGATATTTCATATATAAATAATAACCGTAATTTATATGAAAAAGACAATAATCATCATAGAAATATAAAATTGAGAACAATACAATGTATTTAAAATATTTCAATTTCAATTTTCATTATATAATAAATAATAATTACGTCAAAACATCTAATAAAAAGAACAATAAATATCCTTAACTCTCAAATTATTACAATTTACAACAAGAGTTCGTGATAAGGAAACAACTAAGTAGAATTGAAACATGAAACAAAAACGTATATTATTTAAGTTACCATCAATTAAACATATTATATATTTAATTAATTAAAATTAATTATTACTAAAATTATAAATATCTTAATTTAATTTCTAAAATTAATTTAATAATTTTTAATAAATAAAATTAAATTAAAAATATATAAATTTCAAATAAAAATTGATTTAATAATTTAAAATATATAAAATAAATATTAGTTTATAAATATTAATTTTTAAATTATTTATTTAAAATAAAATACTTTTATTAATAATTTATTAATAAATATTATATAAAATATTAAAATAAATTTAAATAAAATAATTTATTTTTAATTTTTATTTAATGTATAAATATTATTATTATTATTAAAAATATTTATTTTATTTTAAAATTTAAAATTAAAAAATCAGAAAAATGTTGAACTAAATAACTAATTAAAAAACTTTGAAAAAAAGAAAGAGGGGGAAAATTTTGCTAATAAGTTCCTATATTTTTCAAAATTTTTGGTATCGACCAGTATATGACTGATATTATAAATATCATAGTTACGAGCTAGTACTAGGCGAAACACTTTAGTACTGATCGATATTTACACTCGGTACATAAGTATCTCTACTTTGTACCGTACCATACCTGCCGATATGAAACGAAATTCAAAACCTTGGGTAAAGAATCTTCCATTATGGCCAAGATCAAACTTCTAGATTCTGAAGACAAATTCTAAATTCCACAAAAGGAACATCTTTTACATTTAGATTCCATAGATAGTATGTACAATTAAAGTCACAAATAATCAGCTAGTGATCATTCACTACATTCTTGTATTATACCGAATCATTCTGCAAAGTATCCTTTTGGAATGTAATAATTTGCATTGAACTAAACCCCCCTGCTTTACATATATGTATAATTTAGGAAAATAATTGGAATTAATCTCTATAGGATTGACCTAGAGTTACCACTGTTATAGTTATAGGCTTAGTTATTTTGTGTAGTGTTACGACGCACTACAATTGCTCAGTTTCTAAATGTGATGAATGAAGATTGATTATGAGTAGAAGCATTGAATGTTGATTTCTTATTATGATTTTTTAAATTATTCATCTTTGCTTATGATTATATATTCTTGGAAAATATAGGAAAAGAGTAAATGTTTGGGTCTGTGACTTTGATTTTGATATTTTCCTAAAGATGGTCAAAAGATAAGTGTGGAGGAAATTGACATATGCATAATTGATTATACATTTATTTCATAACATTTAGTGATTAAGGATATGATATGTTTAAGACATTTACTTTAGTTCGTATTTAGTTTTAAGTATAATTTAGAAGCCAAAGAGCTAAAGTGAGTCGAAAGAACAATATTTGAGCCATTTTTCTAAGATTAACAATCATTTGTCTTCATGGAGCAAAAATAAGAAGGATTAGAATAAGAGGAGACAAGAAAATGCATAAAGATGATGAGTATATGTTGAAAACGTAAAGATGAAGAGTGCTGGGAATGACTCATGACCATGACATAAAAGTCATGGGAATGAGCATGTTAGTCACGCCTATGACTTATTTGTGATAGTCATGACACCACCATGTATGCCAGTGAAATGTTGCCAGCTCACCCCAAAACCTAATTTTGAGTATAAATACATCGTTTTGATGGCAGAAATGTTATGAAAATTTGGAGGAAACATTTGGAGGTTTCAGGAGAAGAATGAGAGGCAAAATTTGACGTCGTCGAAGACCCAAGGAGGCCATAAAGGGCTAAACTTCCCGACATCAATCTAAAGGTGACTTCGACACTGAAGAACTCGATTAAGCATATCTTTCATTGTTTTTGTTGTTCTTTCTATCCTAGGGATTAATTATGTTATCCTATGGTTATGGATCTAGGTTTTCATGTATACATGATCTTTATTTCTGTTCTTGTTTAATTGTTTATGTGTGAACCCGTTACTCAAAATTTAAACATAAGCCGTAATTATTGTGTTTAGATATTGCTAGAATCTTCAATATAATCCATAATTGTTACATTGAGATTCATTAGTAGCAACTAATGGTTTCGGATCATTAAGGATACAATCCGTAATTGTTGTGTTTTCTATTGGAGTCGAATCATTAGAGATAACATAATCTAGGTTAAATGACCGAGCTTGTATGATTATTGTCTTGATTAATATGTTTTCCTAATTCATAATGCGGCTGTCCAATTAAATCTAGATAACTTATCCTAGTTTGTTCGATGGCTAGGTTTAATTAAGGAGCATCTCTTAATTAAACACGACTTAAGGAAAAATCGGGGTTAATAAAGCTTATCACTAACCTACGATTAATAATTGCTAAGAAAGGTATGAGAATAACAATTCAATGAAGTATGTTTGATTAAGTGTAGATCGAGATTGAATCAATGTCTAGGTCCCTAACGCATTCATCACTTTTATTCATTTTTAATGTTTTCTTGAATTTGTTTTAATTAGTTTAGTTTGATTTTATTTTATTATTTGAACCCACCCCCTCAACCTAAACACCAATTCTTTTCATTACAATAGCTAATCGAACACTCTCTGTGGGATTGACCGAGACTTGCCATTACTATAGTTATAGATCCAGTTATTTTGAGTAGTGTTAAGATACAGTATGTCAAAAATTTCCAAAGTTAAATGGAGTGTTATATGTCTTCCCAAACAGTGTGGAGGACTGGGAATCAATTCAGTTAGTAGAATTAGTAGGATTTTGTTTACAAAAAGATTTAGGAGGATATGATAGGATAAAGAAAGCATATAGGTAAGATGGGTTCATATGTTTCATACTATGCAGAATAACATAAGATCTACTTCTCAGACTTCTTCACAATCCTATACCTTCAACAAATTTTGCATACAAGGTCCTTCATGACCCTAATATCAAACATTACGTTTGAAATGGGAAAAGCACAACATTTTGGTTTGATAATTGACATGTCTTAGGGCCTTTCTGGAACACTCAACCATTTGCAGCTTTAGAAGGGTCTATCCCTGAAGATACTAAAGTGCATATATTAATTCGAAACAACAGTTGGCATTGGCCTTTCAATATGTGTAGAGGCATCGAATCAATTGTTGAGTAGTGCCCCTCATATTCTCCTAATTAGGTACAAGAAGATGAAATCAAATAGTAGCTTCATAAGTCTCACAAATTTACAACTAAATCCTATGAACAATTTTTACTAGGCCCTATTGTCAAGTTTCCATTTAACAGATTGATATGGGGATTAGGTATTGCTTTAGCTCAAATTTTCATCTTATGGTTAGTAGCACTATAGAAATTGGGATCTAGGGATAGTAACAATTTTGAAATTCCAAACACAAATTGTCGTTTATGCTCTAGAGAAACGTGAAATAGTATATCACATGTTCTTCAAGCATTTTCATACCAAACAACTATGGAGTGTTTTTCTAAACATCTTTGAATTAGAAGATAGGAATCTTAGTTGGATGAATGCTTTATATTTTGAGACGAGAAATACCAAAGTCTTTGAAAAAACTAAAGAGTATAAAGAATACACTTAAACTAAGGATGACAATCATGATCAATGCTAATCAACAATTCATTTCCAATCATATTAAAATGTATTTGAACATATAGAAATTGTTGTTATTGCTTTAATTTTGTATGAGCTCTGTGTAACTTGGTACACTATGTAATTTTTGCCTTTTGAATGAATTTAATTACTTACTTTTCTAAAAATAAAGTTGATCAAAGAACAAAATACTGGTCAATTTTCTCTATATTATGAATTTATCTTTTTTTTTGAGAAATTAAAAGTAATTTCATTGAATGGGAGTAGATTTAGAAATAAAGTTCCAAATATACAATCAAACGACGACACTTTAGTTAAAACAAGATAGACGTTCTTGCAACTGTAGTCTCTCGAGCATACGATGCGTTTTCCACGTACGATTAAGAAATCCAACTGCGTCTTTCGTGATTAATCAAAACCACCCAAATTAGGGATTGGTTTTGTTAACGCCTCCAGTAGTGGGAGTCGCCAGGCGAAGAAAGGTTAGTTCGTAGATCTAGTAACAGTTTTCTCTCGTCTGTTTTTGGCTTTTGCTTTTGGACATTGAAGGAAACTGAACAAAACATGAGGAAGAAACTAAGGAAATGTTTTCGGTGTTTGGATTGTTTACCTGAGAAGGCAACTGAAACGGTAAGCAAAGAAGAAGTATAACATTATGCAGATAGAATGACATGATTTTGACTTCCAAATAAAAACTTGTAAATTTTTACTGATATTCACAAAAATAAATCAATAATTTAATTAAATATATGAATAATTCACTTTGACTACTTGCACTTGGTGGTAATAAATATTAGATTTTACATTGGAATCAATTTGAAAAGAAAAAATAATTTCCTACACAATTGGTCAAGTCGAGTTCTCAGTCCCGTCTAATTCCATAAATATGTTATTTAAGTTGGACTCGAAGTCTACTTGTGATTAAACTCAATTCAGAGTTTGGACATGAAAGCTTATGCCGAGGACTAATCCAAAATAACATTGTTCTGGTAAAATTTTCAAAGCAACGTCGTCTTGAATGATCGACTGGACTCAAGCTAGGTCTCAAATTCGATTTTGATTCCGTATGTTTAATGAAAGCGGAATTGGCATAAAAATAGGTACCAACGATATTATCACCATAGAAGTACCCGCGGCGCAAGCAATAATAGAAGTGTAATCTTTCTTATTTACAACCTAACGTGCAAATGAGAAGGCGGCGATAGAGGGTTGTTCTTGTCGTTTTATGAGGAGTCTGTGGCCTTTCAAGTGTCAAAGTGATCTTTCCACCATTTGCCAATGAAAAAAACTGCAACTTTACATGAATTTGTTTACTGGATAAACATGCATGAAACGGAGAGGTATTGAAGAGTTCCCATTACTAAACGATATGCAGTAAAATGAGCAAGTGGTGTGCCATCATTAAGCAAGTAGTATAATGAAATAATCGAATAAATCTAAAAATAACAATATCTAACAATACACTTTTGAAATATACCAACAAGGGTTACATGATATCCATTATCTAAAAGTAGTGCAAATTGATAAATGACACTTTCGAACAAAAATTTTCCGTTACGAAAGCAAACAGACCAGAAACTCTTCATTTATACATTATCAAATTACAAGTTCGAAATATATAAACTGTCTGCAGTTTTGGGCGAAGCTGAAGACTAGAAATAGACACAAAGGCTCCTGAAAATGTAGGAACAAGGCTACCAACTTGGCAAGGAATATAGCAACAGTAAAACTAGTCTCCTGATGTACCAGATGAAATCCAATTCTAGGCGGAACTAAGGGATCATAACTCAAGCTTCCTGTTTCCTTCTTATTAATCTTCAGCGCCATCGCAAACTCCATCCACCTACTACACCAGCAGGCTAGTCTTGAAAGTTTTAAAATCAGAAACAACAAAACTCCTGACTGTAGCAAGTAGCAGCATAACTTCATTTTACCCTTCTGTAAAACGAGTCAATGTATTTATGTTTACAAACTGTTCCATCCATTATTTCTTCTGACGCTGGCTATTTAATTCCAACTTCTGTTGAATTTTCAGTGACAGGTATTGTGTTTGCCAGCAGTTTCCTCTGAAAGGAAGAAGGTGAAAATCTGTGAACTTATGAAAATCAGAAGTAAATACTAACAGCAGTTCATAGCCCAACTCCAAATAGGTGCGAGTAAGATTCTGAAAAATCGAAGAGAGTGAGCATTGGCTAGTCACATGCTACGGTCTTACAGAAACAACCGCATGAAGGATAGACAATTAATAACATAAGATCTGAAATGTTCTTAAACTCCATGGTATAAGAACATTTCAGATACCAAAGTAAAAGAATTGATCCAATAACCTGAGCTACTTAAGCGCGCTGCCTACAAAGTCACAAAGAGATTGTCTTAATAGATCCTAAATTTTGCATTATGTATCTGTTCAACTTAAGGTATGTGGATTACTTTTAGAACTATGCAATGTTTACGCCTAACATAACATCTTGTCTATCATCGTACAACAGAAGGTGCAGATAACCATAATATTAACACGAAGAACCATTTAGAATACAGTATTTAGGAGAATAGAGATAGTTACTCAAATATAATATTGAAGCAACTGAGAAGTTGATTAAAATCCATTTCCTGTTCATGTAATCACGTGTTACAGAATAATTAAAATCATAAATGACCAACCACACAAATCCATCATCAACAAAGATTTTTAGTGTTTAACATGTAATCAAGCAGAAAAAGCTTAAGAAAATTATGAAGAGACAGAGGTTCAAGAAACCGAAGTAACATGTGGGCGATGAAATTGACTCCCATTGATTGGAACATACACTATTAACTCATTACAGAAACTTTTTTCATGGTCAAATTATTGTGCTCTAAGATGGTCACAAGCAGTGAGTCTAAGGACTAAGATTATTGGTTTTCCACATGTTGAAACTCAAAATTATTAAAAACTCGTAAGCAGCAAAGTTTAATCACCTGAAACTATTGGTGTTCCAACCCAGTTAGCCTTTCATCTGATGAGAAGTGAAGGCTTTTGACATCTTGTGCTGTTTCGATAAGATATCAGCAATAAGATGACGACCAAATAAGTGAGAATTCTTAAGGATAAGGTTCCTGGTTGCTGAATTAACAACATAACCTTGGCCTGGCATCCATTGTAGCAATTGAAGAAGCAATTCTTTCTTTTCTGGTCGTGAGATATAACGCACTACAGACATCTCAAAAAGGACCTAGTAAAAGAAAAATGCAATTTTTACTTAAGAAAAAAACTGTATACTGTGTATGGGAGATGAAGAACAAGGTATCTCATGCTCTTAGATTATGTATGTATCTCATGCTCTTACTTAACATATGTATCTCATGCTCTTAGATTATCATCTACTCAATATTCATATCCACAATAAGAAAACACAAGAAACTTCAGAAACTGGAAGTTTGTGACAAATCCAAGGCTCATGCATCTGTACATGCATGGTTCTGACATGTATACTAACAACTAAATGTATATATTCTCATCTATTTGTAAGGACTTGCAACTTTCAATCAGAAGGGAAACAATTTGCAGTTGTGGAAGATTTCTGAATGTCAATATGTATTAGGAGTTTTTGGAAGGGACTACTCGCACAAGAAGGTATTTTCCTCCTCATTTCCCCACTCCTCAACAATTTTGAAACCTGGACCGAAACTGTTTCAACAAACATTCAATATCTCTGTCCACATTTCCTCATTTCGTTTCATTTATTCTATTCTTGCCTCCAAAACATGTTAGTTTGTCTAATCCAAAATGATAACAGCATAACAATTTAATATTCTAGTATCAAAATGCATTACAGGATTACATCATTGTAGATTGAACAGTGAGGAGATGAATAATGTAAGTGCCTCGAACAGAATCTCCTGAATAATATTTTTATCTATGTCTAAGATTGCTTGCCTGATCAATTTTGAATCTGGAGCCATGTACAACCTTCAAAACATCATTTATCATATTCATGTTACCAAACTTCACGAAAGCAGTGGCAAACTTCTTTATCATAGGTTGGGAGATGCAATCTGCATTATCCTGATAAGGTACACTTGCGATTAATCACAAACTGGAGAATATATTTACTCTCCTAGACAATATATCTCACCTTTACTACTACATATGCATCTTTAAGAAGGCGCCCAGTAATAAGAATGTGTAGAATCCTCTCATGAAGGCCTTTGCACATTGTTCTCTTACCATACCTCAACAGATTGTAAACCGAAAATGCTTCTCGGTAAGCTTTTATTTTACCAAGATGGAATATCAGAGAATAGCAAAGTTCCTGGAAAGTAGTACAGTCAACATTAGAAGCTTCAGTTCACAAAATATAATATTAACCCGAATTAGAACTGTTAACTTAAAAGGTCAATTGAGCACATCAGTTTCACAAGAACATCAACACTGTATACGTGTACCTCTATTCACTAGTTACAATACAACAATTGAAAACATAAACTCATTGTTGCATATGGTATCAAATCCATTCCTGGCCTTTCAACTTTTTCCCGCCTCGCTTTTGCCCAGTGAGCAGAACTACTACTCTTTTCCTTCCACTTCAATTCTGTCCATTGAGCAAAATTTTGGAACTTTTGGATCACCCAGCACAGGTAACCGTTTGTTCTCAATGTTGATACCATGAGGAGCATCGACAGCTAACTAGCCTCTCCCCAAAGACCAATCACCAAAAATCCTTCACATGCGGCTCACACACCACTCAAAGATCTTGCATCCTCTCCCACGCACCAGCATGTGATAGTGCGTGCGACGGTACCTTGACCTCCAGTTAGCTTTTTTCGGCGTCACCTGTCCCTCTCTGCCACTCCTGTGTATCAAATTTCACTCATTCCTTGCTTCTCTATGGTGCCATACGCATTTAGAGTACTAGATGTTATTGGTGTTCTGGTTGTAATTAGTGGTGGTGTGGTCAGTCTGCTGGAGGCTGGTTTTACCCAAGTTCTCTTGCTGGTTTCACTCAGTACCTCAACAGGAAAGTTTTTCTTTTTATGGTTACAGCAATCCTTTTCTAACAATGGTCTTGTTTGGTTTACATGCATCTAGTTTACCTGAAGGACCATGTCTAATTGAATTTCTTGATGCCTTCGAACTTTTCAGGTTGTTCTTGATTCATTTGTCTATATGTCTAACAATCGTCTTGTTTGGTTTACATGCATCTGGTTTACCTGAAGGACCATGTCTAATTGAATTTCTGGATGCCTTCGAACTTTTCAGGGTGTTCTTGATTCATTTGTCTATATGTCCTTATGGATCATGAACAAAAGAAGAAGGTGGTGACTAATGTTATTTCTATGATGTCTAAAATCACCAAACAGAAGTTGACTGGTCTCAATTATTTTAGAATTACCTAAGAAGTATTTCTAAAGACTATCACCTTAGTGATGATCCACCATCAGACCATGCTCTGAAGGAATGGCCACGAGATGATGCTTGATTATTTTTACAAACCTGAAATTCTATTGACAATGAGGTTGTCAGCCAAACAAATCACTGTGGGTATGTCAAAGAATTGATAGAATATTAAATTTTTAAATTTGGGAAAAGAGAACATTTCGCATGTTTATGAAGTGCGTAAAGAGTTTTATCAGACTAAACAACAAGACTAGTCTCTTCAGGCATAGTTTATAACTTCAAAAAGATCTATAAAGAATTAAATGTCTTGTTACACTTTAGTCATGATGTCAAATTCTAGCAAACTGAATGGGAGCAGCTGGCAGTAGTGAGTTTTTTGGCAAGTCTTTACTCTCGTATTAAGATTGCTAAATCTCAAATTATCCGTAGTGTTGAGTTTTTTCCCCACACGGGGCCTTTACTCGGATATTCAACGAATGTCAATGCCTTTGCTACTCCCAATATGCAGATTTCTAGTAGTCATAAGTTGGAATAATGAATTTGGCACTCAAAAGTCACATCACAAGAATAATAATAGAGTAGGAAGGACAAGTGGTTGGGAAAATAGGAATCAAAATATGAGGAATTGTTTGTCAATATTTTCATGAGCTAGGTCATAATAAACGCATGTGTCTGTTGAGACTAGATTTCAGAAGAAGTATAGCAAGAAGAGGGGAGGGATGAGCGATAGGACTACAGGTAATAAGTGAGGGGTTGTGAGGGTAAAGTGGGGATTGAGGGGAGGAGAGGAGCCATGTGGGAGTTTGTTAGGAAAAGGGAATATAAAGTTGTCAGGGGGTAGAATGTTCGGCATTCTGTTATTATTATGAGAATTGGCAAGTGTACGGAGGTTTAGCTAGCCCTCGAAGTCTAGCTAGGGAATAACAATTCTGGATAGTTTTCATAGTCATTTCATTCTTGTCACTGTTCTATTGTTTCTGTGAGCATTTGTTCTGTGTTGTGTGTGCTTGCTTGAGGTGCAGGGTTCGAAAGAGCTAGCTGAATCAGTGTTAGAGAAACTGGTCTCTAACAGTGTCCCAAGCTGCAAAAAAAATTGCAAAAGTCCCCTTCAATTCCTATTGCAACTTGTTGAAAACCTAGAATATCTTGCTTTGTACAGCTGTGAAATATCCAGAATATCTTGTACAGCTAGAAATTCCATATATAGCCCATGGTCTTTTCTATCTTAGGATAGAATCCTTTTCTATTTTAGGATAGAATAATTTACTCCTAAAATTTGGGAGACAACAGATTTCATGGGATTGACAGAAGTCAAATTCCAATTGTATAAATAATGTACAGCCTATAACCAAGAGAAAATACAGAACAATTCAGTTTTTTTACATGGCATCAGAGCTATTGCTCTTGGGACCTCCTTCTATCAGCCTTCATTGCTGAGTATTTTCTTCTTTCCAAGTCTTTATTGCCAAGTGCAATTTTTCCAGCCTTGATTGCTGATTTTTTTCCCATCATTGGCCTTGATTGCCAATTTTTTCTTTGTTCTTATTCAAACCTCTAGTATGTGTTCATTGACTCAATCAGGTAAGTGCCTTAACTCTCATATTTTAAGTGCCTCGAGTATGTCTTCCCTAGGCTCTTGGGTCATCGACCCAGGAGCCATTGACCATGTGACTTACAGCCCAATCAGATTTAGAACATATAACCCAAGTCCTGGAAATAGAAAAATTACTGTAGCAAATGGATCTTCTATAACTGTTGCAGGCCAAGGAAAAGTAAATCTATCTGATTCTTTGTTCCTAAATAATGTGCGGCATGTCCCAAAATTGTCCACCAATCTCATATCCATTCATCAAATTACCAAAGATCTAAACTGCAAAGTAACTTTCTATTCTACTCACCATGTTTTTCAGGATCTGGATACGGAGAGGACGATTGGACTTGCTAAGGTGAAATATGGGCTTTATTACCTTGAGGAAATGAGTGGCAACAAAAAGAAAAATAATCAGCTATCCCTCACTTGCTCCTCAAGTAACCTCTCTCCTAATAAACTGAAATTTGGCTCACCATTATTGTCTTGGTCATCCTCCTTTCACTTTACTTGAAAGTATGTTTCCTTCACTTTTTAAGAAAGAAGATGTTAGTAGTTTTCATTGTGATACATGCAAGGTCTAAGGCTCCCTTTGAAGAGTCTAAGGTCTAAGGCTCCCTTTAACGAGTCTATCGACAACATAGGAAAATCTAAGAAGCGGGGCAAGGGAAAGAATCAGATTCCCGAATCAGATTTCCAGGTGTTTAACCCAGATCGACGGGTCACTCGATCTTACAACAAGCAGTTTCATAACATTTTGGTATCAGAGCATACGACGATGGGAGATGAGGTGGAGAATCGGCTGCAAGCAATTGAGACAGCACAGTCAGCCACAATGGAACAGATCAGAGCACTCTCACAGCAAGTAAAGGAGCTGATATCTGCAGGATTTTCACGTCCCCAACAAACAGACGCATCTTCCAGCAACAATCAGTCCGCACAACACCATGTGCGCACCACTGCAACTGCTGGAAACCAAAGAAATATTGACGGCGGAACTATGGACACCGTCCCTAGGTACACGAAACTAAATTTTCCTACTTTCCATGGCCGAGAGGATCCCCTAGAATGGTTAATGCGCTGTGAGCAGTTTTTTGAGAACCAGCGAACCAGTGAAGAAGATATGGTGGGATTAGCCGCCTTCCATTTATTTGGGGTGGCTCAGATGTGGTATCGACGGCTCAAGCATGAAAAGGGCCAGCTTCAATGGACAGACTTCCATAATGAATGTTTGATGCGTTTTGGGCCAAAGAAGGGCAGCAACCCGATAGGGGCATTGACGAGCCTGCGTCAAACGGGTTCGGTAGAAGAATATGAAACTGAGTTTCAGGAACGGTTAGCACGGACAGGTACTTCTGTTCCTACTAATCTCCTAGTTGGGATGTACGTGGCAGGGTTGGAGGAGGTACTCAAGGTAGAGGTTGAATTGCAACAACCCCCAGATTTGGCCACGGCAATGAGTTGGGCTCGTGCATATGAAAGAAGGCAGCAAGTGACTAGGGCAAGTTTCAATCGCATGATGCCATGGCAAGGTACACGGACAGCAACTAACCCAACCCTAGACCAAGGGTTCCGACCCGCAGCCAGTCAACCAAATTCTCAGCCTTCCTTTGTCAAGCGTCTAAGTCGTGCTGAAATGGCTGAGCGGCGTGCAAAAGGATTATGTTTTAACTGCGATGAACCTTATTCCAACAACCACCAATGCAAGAAACTCTTTTGGCTAGAGGTGGAGGATTTGTCCTTGGCCAATGTGGAGGAAGATAAAGAAACAGGACCCACCATCTCTGCCTCCTATTGATTTCGCACCAATTATCCCAACTTTGCGCTTGCGGACAAGCACAGTCTTCAGGTTGGGGGAAATGTTACAGACTCCTTCATAGAGCAGTCTTATTCAAGGGTTAATAATCTTATCTCATCTACAGATTAAGGATAGCATTGGTTTAGTATTATCTTTAAGTTAGGATAGCAATTATCTTTTATCTCTTCTAGTAGTTATCTTGTTTCCTTCCTATCAAGATAGGTTTCTTTGTTAGAATAGAACTAGTGTTAGAATAGAACTCTATTTCATGTAATGTTGAGTCCTATTTAAGAAGACCAAGTTGAAATAAAAAAAGGAAGCCTTTTTAGTCACATATTCACGAGATTGAGTCCCTCTCTTAAACGGATTCGAGGTCTAAGGCTCCCTTTGAAGAGTCTAAGGTTTAAGGCTCTCTTTAACGAGTCTACCGACAACATAGAAAAATCTAAGAAGCGGGGCAAGGGAAAGAATCAGATTCCCAAATCTGATTTCCAGGTGTTTAACCCAGATCGACTGGTCACCCGATCTTACAACGAGCAGTTTGATAACATTATGACTGCTGCTTTTTACATAACCTTGACCTGTTGGGGGTTGATTCATTGATTCAGCACCGGAATGGGTTAGGATGGTTACATAGATTGTGTCGATGTCGATGGAATTGGATGTTAAACTGTTGAAGTATGGTCGATCGGTTTTTGATCTTTGATTATCTTTCTAATTTTTACACCGTTCATCAAGATATCTGCCGAAGAATGGTTAATTAAAAAAAAACAGTGAAATTATCAACTAAAACGTATCTTACAGCCATCTATGGAGTTGCGTTGTCCTTGTAGCGTAGTGGCTGGAGATTCGTGAAAGTGTTGTTGTTTAGAATCGTGAGTCATGACTTGGGGACACTTATGGAAAAGTTGTCTTTTGGCGTGGTGTGTAGTGTACCTAGAAAAATGGACATAGTCGACGAGATAGGAAAGAAGTGCATTACTTACGATACGAGTAAAGATAATAGTTTGTATTTCCGTGTTTTCATGACAATGGAGAAGCTATTGACCTATGAATGTGGGTTCCAAGCGTGTCTGCTTCGAGTTTGAGAATTGACAGGTAGGTAGGTGATTTGATTCTCTTAACACTTTGTCAACGGCCAAGTTCATGTTTGATAATTATCCAACATAAAGGACTTACCTTTCCCAGTTGAACCATACCATACCATACCCTGATAGTAGCTGCACCAGCATCTTCGGACCATAGCCTCAATCAAGTCAGCACAGCGCTTATCAACATCATACCACCTGCTATAGTCGACGTGTTCATTATCGTATTCGATAATTCCATTTTTAATTTGTCTATTCCTTTCTGAACTAAACCAGGCTTGTTTAACTGAATATTTTTCAGGCCGCCGGCCTATTCCATTATTTTCCATACCGGTGACTGTGCCCTCTGCCGTTTGAACTCAATGGTCAACTCTCGTGTCTCCTATCCTATCTAATTAAAACCAAAGTTGTTGCTTCGGGGAATGTGCAAGTTTAAGTTATTTTAAACAACCGTCCTGTTTTCTTAATCTTTCAGAGACTAAAAAAGATTCCTGTTAGAGGATTTTGGTTGCCGTTAAAGCTGGAATAAGAAAAGTAGATCCCATTTTTTGTCACTTAAGTGGAAAAAGAACATGGGATTCACATTAATTGCCAAACCAAAAGAACAGCAGTTTTATATGCGTACGTTACAATAACCTTTTATCATGTTGACCTCAAACTCATCTCGTATCTGCTGCTTATGTGTACTCTAACATGCATGTCCAAGTGTGTTAATCATAGCTTTCCGTTTTCCTTGGACTTGGGTGATACGTAATTACTTGATAAATGACTTTGCTTTCAGATTCAGATTCATATTCATGGGAGAAAGCAACGGCAGCATTTCCATATCCTTAATAGAAAACCTGCTTTTAGGTCTAACCATAAGATTTTACAATAACCTTAGTAGTCAAACATTGAACAAGTCTGTATATCTTCCACCGAAACCTCCCATTTAATAAGTAATCAACATTTAACAATCATCTCCTCCAAAACAAAGACAAACGAATAAAACTACAAACCTATTCTATTCTTCTCATTTATCTCTCCACTGCAAAACTAATGGCAACTTAGCATCACATGTCATTAACCTAGTCTTTTGAAACTTGTGAAATCTATCTACACCTGAACATTGTTAGAGGTTTCATCTTTGCCATGCCATTACGTACCCTGTCACCGTTTCGTAACCGAACCATTTCTGGGTCACCATCTTCAACCTATCATCCTTAACTTCACAGAACTTGTGCTCCCATCCAGCTGGCTCAATTGGCTCGAACCCTAACCCTGGTGCCCTATCCTTTGACGACGGGTTCTCTGCTTTCTTCCAATCCACCACGTACGCTGACACCCTTCTACGAAACTTCAACTTAAACTCCGGCCATGCTTGGTACTTGTAATGGTTCACCAAAGTGTTCTGTATGTTCAGCTGCCTCCACTTGTACTCTCTCTTCAGTGTAAAATGGTGTATCACATTAAGCAACGAATGGTCTATAGCTTCTAGCAAAACAATCGACTTGTGCCGATTATCGGACTTCCTCCGACATGTATACCCTTGCGTCACGCCTTCTTGCGGGTGGCACCGTTGGTTTGACGGCCCGAATTCGTAACACTTCATCGAAACTTGACCGACCCGACGACGACGACGATTCGTCGTTGACGAAGACGACGATCTCGGTATCAAAGACTTCAACATCTGATCAGAGGGCCCTGACGAGTTTTCCCACGAAGCGGAGAACACGAACTCATCGACGTCTAAGTACATCATCCATTTGCATGAGTCTTTGGCCCGTATGGCGGCATGCGAGAAGCCAGCTTCTTGCGTCTTGGGCCAAATCCAAGAAACAGTTTCTACTCTGTAACCTCCTTCGTTCAGCTCTTCAACGGCGTCGTTCAGGCCGTCGTCGCTGTCGTTGTCGTACAGTATGAACTTGTCGACGCCAACCTTGGAATGGTACATCACCCACTCCCTCAAGAACTTGGCCACGTTATAAACCATTGTAGTAGCGCACAGTTCTGATTTTGGCTTCGGGTTGGCTATCCTACGCCAGGGTGTATAATACGCCACTGTGGGGACCACCAAAACTTCCTCAGAAATCTCGAGGGTAACCTTGACTTTGAAAGACGGATCATCCTCCCCGCCATAACCCAAAGCCGTTAAATCCGGATGAGCACATCGGAATACTTCCTGCACGGAGCTCGTGAGGGCGGTTCTCACAGTGCTATTGCTGGCGACGTCGCTAAATATGCACTTGAGACCTCGAGCTGGCCTGTTCATTCCTTGCCGATTATTCAGTCCCTTGACGAAGAGTACGACGTCTGTCTCCGTCGAGAACGATTCGTACGCCAGCAAAGACCATTTTATCAACTCTTTCGCCGGTGGAGGCGGTTTCAATTCTTTAGTGGACAATGTCGTCAGCTCCGGCGACAAGAACGGCAAGCGACGGCGATTCCTTGTAGGAAGCTCGCACTTGAACGTTGATTGGTTCGTAGAAGCCAAAATCCCGGCGAATCTTGCCGGAGAAGTTTCTTCATTCGGATAACGACATAAGAGACTCTCACGGGAAGCAACCGGAATATCAGTTGAGACGATCACGAAAACCTCCCAATCAGGGAATAAAATAGATTCAGAATCAATATTAGAGTGCTCCTCCAATAAAGAATCATCACCAGGAGAAGTCTTCAATACATTCTTCTTCTGATCAGCAGAGGAAGAAGAATTAGAGTCTCGAAGCGGCCGATGACGTGAGTTATTGTGGAGGTCTTCGCGAATAGCCTGAAAGGAAGAGTCGGAGCTTCTGGAAAGAGGATTGAAGAGGTGGGCGACGTAGACAGGATTCCTAGATGAGTAGAGAGAGAAGGTAGCGAATAGGAAAACCGAAACGATTACATACAGAATCGTGACGAAGGCGCTACGACGCATCGTTTCGAGTAGCGTTCCTTCTTTACCACCAGCGCCACCCCCTCCTCCTTGGTAACCGCCACGCAGTAAATGTGGGAGCATCGTAGAGGGAGACTTCTTGATGGTGTTGTTACTATTGATGGTCATGGCTTCAATAAGAAGAAGAGTGTGTTATTATATTAAGAAACGAACACGAAAAAGGGAATGATTGGATATAAGGGTTAAAGTTATTCTCCGGTATGGATAAGGAAAGAAACGTAGAAGAAGATGAGGAGGAAGAAGACGTATGCTGTCTGAGATTGAGAAAGAATCTCAGACAGCGCAGGAATAGGCTAAGAGAAAGGATTATGTTGATTTCCTTTCCTATTTATAATGAATATGATAATTAATGTTTTTATTTCATAATTAATTGTCTAAATAACATTATGAGATTGGGATTTAATTTTTTTATTTTGTTTCCATAAAAAATTCATATTAATTTAAATAAACGTATAATAACAAACCAAGATTTACATACCACATTGTATAATTTAATTTGAGATGACATTTGAGTTAAATCTTAATTTTTCTTTTTAATTTTTGAGTTTTAGTCTCTATTTGGTTGAACTTATAATAATAGATCTTTTGTCAGTAGAGTTTTTTTTTGTAGGTCTTTTTTAAAAGAATTTTTTTAAGAAATCCGTTATCTATTTGACTATTATTTTAAAAAGAGATTTATACAATAGATTGTTTGACAACATAAAAATAAAAAAAATTAATTTTAATTGTATTTTTATTTTGTAATAAAAATTATTTATGCATGTAAATATTATTTAAAGTATATTAAACAATATGCAAAGTATAATATATTAATTATTATATAATTTTAAACCATATGAAACATAAATGAAAACATATCTAACCAAATCTTTTATATCGATTATAACATAAGTAAACTAATATAAAAAATAAATATTAAAACATATAAAAAGCCAAATAATATTATATAACTCCTAAAATAAATATTCAAGTTAAATAAATAGTTAAATATATAATAAACGGGAAAATAAGTTTGTAAATATTATGAGAATTACGTGTAAAATATAAGAATAAAAGAGACTAAAAAATAAACTCATTAATTGATTTGAAAAATCTGTCTGAAAAAGTGATTTGAGAGATTTTTTTAAAAAGTTTCAAATTTGAGCTTTTTAAAAGGTTATATTTTGACTGCCAAAAAAGTCATATCTATTAAAAAAATATTATTTTATTTTAAAATCAAAATTTTATTTAAAAAAAAGACTTTTGTGGTGAAAAAAGAATCGGACCCTCAAGCCTCGGAGCTATTCAAATGTCAAATAAGAGTTGAACCTCATAAAAGGTTTTTGATTGGATTAAGGTCAATAGAAGTTTCATCACTAACTAAATTAAACACTTTTGGCAAGAGCGTTTGTTGGAACAATTGTTCTTTGACAATAACGTTCTAACAATTATTCAATTTTAACCAATTTCCTACTCATTCCCAATTTGCTATTATTAAAATAATGCCCAGCCCAAATCGTAGGATTAAATGGGCCTAGTCCAAGAATGATTTAAATGTCTTTAGAAGGTGGGCCTGTGCCTTCTTTGTACCGTATATATATATCTATGTCCCCTTCCCTTACCCTACTAATTGCCAATGCATCCAAATTTAGTATTATTAAACACACAACACATCCCTTTCAAGAAGGTGAAGGACCGGCTTGTTAGGAAAGAGCCTTAAAAGGCCAAACTTCATTATCAAAATTATTTTAATATTATATAATAAATATTATTCTAATTTAAATTGAATTTATCTATGTCTTACTCAAATTAATTATTTATTATGATGATTATTAATATAGTGAATAGTGAAAAGTCGGTGGTCAAATGAACTTTAAACGAGTAATACGCGGTTTGGTTGTGATGAACAGCAAACTAAATAACATAATTACTCAGTCTTATTGGATGATGAGAGTGAGACAGAAACAGAGGACGCGACCAGGTCAAAACCGTAAAACAGACGATTCCACCGAAACCGAAACGTTTAAAAGCAACCAAAGCCACCGAAACAGAGAGAGATGGAGGAGAGCGACTTGCAATTCAATGGCAATCAAGAAGCACTCACATTAATGCTAAAAACATAAGATCCCAATAACGATGACTAATATTGGCCCACACAAATCCAACCCCACACACCTTCTTTAACCAACACTAAACTTTCTCTCTTCTTTATGCTTCATGTTCATCTTCCACTACTACTTCCCTCTTCATCCGTTTCAATTTTGTTGGTTATTTTTTAACTTAAAGATCCAAACTTTATGATTCTTGTGCATTGCCCATTTGCCTAGTTGTCAATTTTTGTTACCTTGTTTGTGTGATATAATAGATGGTTCGTGAATTCGGGCATGCGAGTTCTAAGTTAATTCCCCCCCTGTTCTCTTCCATTTACAAAATTTCCCGTTTTTTCTTTTGCCCTTTTCGTTTTCAGTGCTAATAATAGTGATTTTCCTTTCTTTTGGCTATTGCTCGCTCGCATTTTTCTGTTTTCGGATTTCGAGATATTCGAGGTTTTTATTTGTGGGTTGGGATCTTTAAGGTCAAGGCATTGTGGGTTGTTTGGGTTTCGGTGCTTGTTTTCTCTCCTGTTAGCTGGGGGTCGGTTGGGAGAGAAAAGAACGAGACCTCCGTTTTCTTTGTCGACCAAGGTTAGGGTTTAAATTAGTAGGCCTTTTTCTTTTCTAACATGAATTCTGGGAACAAATCTTGATGATATTTTCAAGGACGTGAAGCGTCGTTTCTTGAATTCTTTGGATTTATTTTGCTTCAAAAGTTCAAGAAGATGAGTTGTTTTTCTTGCATTAATCCCCAACGGAAGGATATTAAGATCGACGTTGAAAACGGACCTCGTTCTAATTCCCGCCATTCTTCAGATTCTTCATATTCGGCTTCAGGTTCAACTTCATCACTCTCACATATTCTCTTTTGTATAAGTTTAATGTATACGTCATTTTCTCATGCTGAATTCGCAAGTTCTTTTTCTTTCAAAACAATGTGTCAAATTGTAGGTAGAGGAACAGGAAGAACGAAGGTTGATGGTAATTTTCACTATCAGAATTTATTGCGATCTGAAAGACTGCAGTTCCAAAAAGAAGTTTTCGATGATTCTGCTTTAATCGTCTAAGATTTTTTCTTTTGATGAATTTTTTCATGTTTCTTACTTCTATTTTGTTTACAAACTTCGTACAGAGAATGGCAAAGCCAGGAAACAAAACGAACCAAACCGCAGTGGCGCACGAAGCTTCACATTTCGTGAGCTGGCAGCTGCAACACAAAATTTCAGGGAACTGAATTTGCTTGGAGAGGGGGGCTTTGGCAGGGTTTATAAAGGTCGTTTAGAATCTGGCGAGGTAAGTTCAATTCTGTCAACTACCTTCCCAATGCAGATTTCAGTGTTTGTCAAGCTCTTCACTTGATAACTCTAACTGTGTTAAGAGGTTCATCTTTTGGTGATCAGGTTGTTGCGGTGAAACAACTTAATCTAGAGGGTCTTCAGGGATTTCAGGAATTTATAGTAGAGGTTCTCATGTTGAGTTTGTTGCATCATCCTAATCTTGTCACCTTGATTGGATACTGCACCGCTGGTGATCAAAGACTCTTGGTTTATGAGTACATGTCAATGGGGAGTTTGGAAGATCATCTTTTTGGTACTTTCTTCCTGAATGCCGATACAAGGAACTCTAAAAAATGTTTATTTGGATGGCATGAATTATTTAAATGACGAATCATCTCATCAGAGATGTACTAGTAGATGTTCTTTTTGTGAGGAACCTGTTTACGTCATATCCGTGAAATCCGTCTGTAGATAACTTTGATATATAGGAGGCTCCTCTAGAGTTGATTTTTTCAACAACCATTCATGTTTCCACTTGCCCCTTATTTACATGCAAGTTACCATCAATATTTCCCAAAATTACTGCTCTTTTATCGAGGGAGAAAGTCATGAAGACAGAAGACAGGGCTTAGGGAGATGAGTCAGTTATCTATCCTGATGATATGTTATCATATTGTGATAATGATTGGAATATTTTATGGATGCTCAATCTTCTGGAATTCTTTTTGAAGAGTTCAGTATCCTGCTGTCAATTAGTTTTTTAACCATCCTTACTTGTACTTGAATTGCTCTTATTTTATGCAACTTAGTAGATGATAGATTATATTCTTCTGAAATACTCTGTATTGAAAACATGTGATCTTAGCTTCCATTATGTTGCACTTTTTCTCAACTTTTTGCTGGTCAATTCCCACTTTAAACTTGTATGTATTCCTTTAAAGCAAGTACTCAACAAACTTCATAGTCTGTTATTCGTCTTTCTTTTGTACATCAGACCTGGAACCTGATAAAGAGCCATTGAGTTGGAGCACTCGGATGAAGATTGCTGTTGGTGCTGCTAGGGGTCTTGAGTACCTGCATTGCAAAGCAAACCCACCTGTTATTTATCGTGACCTAAAATCTGCAAATATCCTGTTAGATAACAATTTCAACCCGAAACTTTCTGATTTTGGACTAGCAAAATTGGGACCTGTTGGTGAAAACACACATGTTTCTACAAGAGTTATGGGAACTTATGGATATTGTGCGCCAGAGTATGCTATGAGTGGCAAGTTGACTCTCAAATCTGATATTTATAGCTTTGGTGTTGTTTTGCTGGAACTTATCAGTGGACGAAAGGCAATAGATCGCTCTAAAAGGCCAGGAGAGCAGAACCTAGTCGCTTGGGTGAGTTGAAACTTGATGTTGTTTTTTTATGGCAAAATATGACTTCTGAGTGAGCAGGAGACTTGGTTTTGCATACAATAGATAACTTTCTAAGGAATTACAGCCTGTTGCTACAAAAAAGAATGTAGAGTTATCTTACATAATGTTGATATTTTCGATTTTATGAGAAAGTTTTTAAAACCTGAATGCCTTTCCTTATCTCTCTATTCCTGCAGCACTAGCTGCAACTTCTTATATTTCTGATTAAAACTTAAAGACCAATAATTCATGGAAAATATTCAAGGAAAGTTTCCTGAGCTTCAAAATTCTCTAATGTTTTCAATTGACCCTGTTGCAGATCATTTGCAGCTATTCTTGCCTTGAATATTTGCCAGAAAAATGCAAATGTCTGTCATTCAAAATACCGGAGTGCTATACTTGTGCTTGCAGCTGCTGATTATGTTTTCTTATCAAATTTTCTTGTAGGCGCGTCCTTTTTTGAAGGACCAGAAGAAGTTTTGGCAATTGGTTGATCCTGTTCTGCAGGGACGCTATCCCCGTCGATGCCTGAACTATGCAATTGCTGTCACTGCAATGTGTCTTAATGAGGAAGCGCATTTTCGGCCTCTTATTGGTGATATTGTTGTTGCGCTGGAGTACCTAGCAATGCAGTGTCATGCCCCAGATTTCAATGATAATCGGCTACACAGTTCTTTTACATCATCACCTATGAAATCAAACAAGGAAAGTTCTGCCCAGGAGCGATCTGATAGGGGTGATAGCACCTAACTAATGCTTTTTGCTGGGCAGGAGCTGGTGAGAGACCCCTTGAATGGTGTAAGTTTCCAGACTCATGTTTGACCTTTGTTATCTGCCAAAGGCCTCGTGACATCAAAGGAAAAGATGCGGTTGTTCTTAACCCATGCCCCCGCACTCATCTGTTATATATATATATAGCCTTTGGTGATATATTTAGCAACAATAGTTAATCAAGTCTGTTGACAGGAAATGATGCCTGTTTGTGTATATTAACACTTGTTTAATAGCTATCTTTTTCTGCTTGTTCTGTTCTCATATGGAGTCTTGTAATGTTCATTTGTGCTCCAATCCTAAGTTGTTTGTACTGATTTAGCTACAGCAGCTCGTGTATTGGCGTATCCTTTACTCTCAACTTGCATGCCTCTTTTCACTATTTTCTTGCCAAACTCTTGAAAATTTGAACTGTGGAGTGACAGAACATTCAGATTATACGACTGAACTTATATACACGTATGTACATACGCTTTGGTCTTGATTAGGAGTACAAAATTGATGCAATCTGAACTTTTTTTTGTTTTCACTTCAAATCAAAGTTTGTTGAGACGATATTGGAACAGCATATTGTTTCTCTTGGTCTTCTCCTTTTCAGGGGTATTCCACTTTGAAAATGAAAGTTTGTTGACGAAGACAAGACCAAAAGAAATAATCTGCTGTTCCAATTTATTCTCCTGGGTCACACACATACAGCTGCTTGGAGGTAAGGATGCTTAATGATCATGTCTATGAACATGTGCGAGGAATTTAAGGAAAGAACAGTTGTACAAGGTTTCCAAAGACTATCCTTTTCGTTTGACTGTTTGTTAAGGTAAAAGTCTAAGAGGTAGATGAAATGGATTTTCGCGTTAGTCAAGACAAGTTGGATATTCTGGTCGGTTCCAGACATGCAAGTCTGTTAGAAAATATCATTTCTTGCGTATCCCGTGGCTTCAGGTTCCTTGTTTTCCATGTTCAAATGTGGCGGCAGAGAACTGTTGTTAAGAACAGTTTCCGCTCGATCTAGTTTAAGTTTGAATTTGATATATATATATATATTCGAATCGAATCAACTAAATTGGACACTGCCGTGTCAAGTTTCTGCATTCTCTCAGGATCAGCTAAATTGGACACTGCCGTGTCAAGTTTCTGCATTCTCTCAGGATCAACTAAATTGGACACTGCTTTCTGCATTCTGTCAGGATCAACTAAATTGGACACTGCCGTGTCAAGTTTCTGCATTCTTTCACTCGTTTTGTAATACACAGTAAACGGTGGCTCTTTGAAGTCTACTGAAACAGAGTCATCATGATGGTTTCGGGAAGCTACGATACGACACAGTTTCTTAATGTGAACAGGTTCTTCAAAGAGGAAGAGTGTCGTTTTCTAATCTAATCGGTAATCCCTCTGTCTGTGTGAATGCGAACTTGACAAGTTCTAACGAAAAACAGAGGTTGACCGACTTTGTCTCGTAACATGCATTTAATACGAACGTAGGGTTCGCGCATTTGGAGATCACAGATGGGCAAGACTTTCTGTCCGCCCACAAAATATATATAAATATTAAACACTGTGTTATGTTTATATGATAATTTAATTTAATTTTATATTTAAATCAAATTAATTAAAATTTAAAATTGTAATAAATTATTTTAAAGATTAAAAAAGTAAATATTCAAATATTTTATATTTTATCATTATTTTTAATGAAAAAATAATTTCTTTTAAAAATTAAATATTGATTTTTCTTAAAATTTAAAAAACTTTTCTTTTATTTTTAATTAAAGGGAAGCTCAATAAGTAGGTTATAAAATAAGTTTGGGAAAACAGATTCCCGACATATCCTCTAATAGGATACGTTGGCACCTTATAAATATAGTCTCAAAACATGTGACACCAATATTAGAATGTTTTGCCTGGGTGACAAGCCAGTCAGTGCATCTATTACTCTCTCGATAAACGTGTCAAAAAACAACAAACTAATTCCAGGTGAATAGCTCGAGGATACCCATTACGATAGGGTTGAGTGTCTGGGAGTGAGTGTTCGAGGAAGAGATAATCTTGTGCACTGCGAGCGAATCTACTTCCAGTTCGATCCGGCGGAAGCCCAGGCTGCAAGTGAGTGAGAGTTCGGTAAAGATACCCTAGAGCTCTGCTGACAACGCAGCGCACCAGCCTAAGTTCTGTGTGAAACTTCCAAGCTAGTTGTTGTCACTGTCTCATTTTTTGTTGATGTTTTCAGTTTTTTTTCAAATAGAAGTAAAAAATTGTTTGGTGGTTAATATATATCTTTATCATTAATAATAATTACGTATTAGATAAAAGTTAAATATAAATTGTCTCTTATTAAATAAATTTATTAATTTTAATTTCTTATTAAAAAATTATTTGTTAAAATAAATAATTAGATAATATATATTTGTTTTGATAATTTTTGAAAAAAAACTGAAAATTAAAAATAGAAACAAAGAGATCTTAATAATTTATCTATTTTATTTTTTAAATATACCCAATAAAAGTTTCTAAATAAAAAAAATCCATACACTGCTTGAGTGAAGAAGAAAAAGTAAACCCAATTGCCCTTAACTAGCTTTGTATTGTATGGAGATATAGTCAAATGTCAACGTATTGTTAGTGTTTAGTAAAATAAAATTAGGCTTAATGGATTTCCTTTTCGTGACTTTAATTACATTGAACCCTTCAACACTAACAACCGTATTGAAAGAGATTCATACTACCTATCTATCATCTTCTACTTTTGTTCTTTCTCCGTTCCTTCTTCTTGACTTTGCTTTCCAGACTCAAAATTCTTCATCTGCTACTATATACAACTCAGCTCCCCAGGATCAAAGACCAGTTTAGTTTGTATCATCATGGGAAACTGTTTTGCAAGTACTCCTGTCGATCACCATAGCCCCAGTACCACCTTCACCAAGTCTACTCCAGGTACGTATAATATATATATATACACATACTCATCTCTTTTTCGATCTGTTAATTAGAAGTAAGCACTATAGTCTATACAGAAGTAACTAACTCCTGTCTTCTATCTTTGATGGAGTTGGGGCAGAAACATCGAGGAACAACAGCAAACAACATACCTCTGTCGGGACATCCTCCAACATAAGTTTTAGCAATTGCAACGAGGTTCAAGAAGTCAAGATTTCTAAGGAACATGGGGAAACTATCAAGATCACACCCAACCTTAAAATGTTCAGTTTAGCAGAGCTTAAGCTTGCAACCAGGAACTTTAGACCCGATACCATGCTCGGAGAGGGCGGTTTTGGAAGAGTCTTCAAGGGTTGGGTTGACGAAACAACCTACGCCCCGTCAAAGATTGGTGTCGGAATTGCCGTCGCAGTGAAGAAGTCCAACCCTGATAGTGCTCAAGGACTGCAGGAGTGGCAGGTAATAATTCGTCTATGTATGTATCTGAGGATTAACACTGCTTAATCGGGTGATTAATAATCAAGTAATGATTGCTACAGGCAGAGGTGAAGTTTTTGGGGAAATTTTCTCACCCCAACCTCGTCAAACTGTTGGGGTATTGCTGGGAAGATAAACAATTTCTTCTGGTTTACGAGTACATGCAAAAGGGGAGCTTGGAGAAGCATCTCTTCAGAAGTAAGTATGGAGTAGAAGTGTTTTGTCCCTATGTAATCAGGTTTTGACGCTAAAACTTGTGCGTGTTTCGGTACTATTGATGCAGAGGGAGCAGAACCACTTCCATGGAACATAAGGCTTAAAGTCGCCATTGGAGCTGCTCGAGGTCTGGCCTTCTTGCATTCATTGGAAAATAGTGTCATATATCGTGACTTCAAAGCATCTAACATATTATTGGACGGGGTATACACTTCACTATTCTTTTCCTTAACCATTACTGTTTCACTTTCTAGACTAAAACCTACGTTGATTTGCAGGACTACAACGCCAAGTTGTCTGATTTTGGATTGGCGAAGCTTGGCCCAGGAGAAGGCAACACTCATGTTACAACTCGACCTATGGGCACTTACGGCTACGCAGCTCCCGAGTACGTCGCTACAGGTAAACTTCACTTCAGGTGAACGTATTATACAGGTGATATAGTTAGTTACACTCTATGTGTTTGACAAATTGACAGGCCATTTGTACGTCAAGAGTGATGTATATGGGTTCGGTGTGGTGCTACTGGAATTGCTAACAGGACTACCGACCTTTGACGCGAACCGACCGATCGCTGAGCAAAATCTGGTGAAATGGGCCACGCCATTTTTGTCTCATAAGGGGAAGGTGAAGAAGATAGTCGACCGAAAACTTGAAGGGCAATGCCCTGTTGCAGCTTGGATCCGTGTGGCTGAGCTGATTCTACGCTGTTTGGAGCCTGACCCGAGAAATAGAGCTTCCATGGACGAAGTTCTGGCTGCCTTACAAGACGTAGATGCCATCAAGGAAACTCCCAAAGAGGTTAAGAAAAGCACAATCCGCCATAAACGCTCTGCTGCTGGTACTGGTTCCTCCCACCCCCTTAGATCTCCTAATCATGTTAAGACCACCAAAGCAGCTGTTAGGTCCTGATACTTGGATGAAATTTTGGCTGTTCAGCATTTTGTATATCTCGGAACTGAACTTGAATCTGATAAAATTTCATTCATGTATGAGTTATGTATTTCCACGTAGAAATTATACATGTTTCTACAGCAGAGGATTAGTAACCAAGGTTCAGGAACTTGTTAACAACCCAAAAACCAGCAAGGATTTGAGCTCTGCAAATAGATTAGGAGAATACATTAGTGAATCAACAAATGACGCAAAGATTTGGGATTTTCAGAGAATTTGCTACTAGGATAGAGTAAGAATAGAAATTGGGGGTTTTGTTTGCAGGATATTCTAAGTGATGGAGAATTAGATCAAACCCAGGACGTGTATAAAACTGCGAAATAATCTACTGTTCCAATACGATGTGGTTGTCGTCTGTTGGAGGGTCACGCACATGCAGATCGATATGATGTTTGCTCAATGATTCGGTATATGAACTCCGCGAGGAATTTAAGAAAGAACATTGTACAAAGTTTCCAAAGACTATGCTTTTCTTTCGACCGTTTTTTAAGATAAAAGTCTGTTCTTTTCTTCTGACTACTCTTTTCAATTCGAAATCAGTAACTTGGACGCTGCCATGTCAAGTTCCTGCATTGTCGCGTTCTTTCTTTGACTTCTGTAATATACAGTTCTTTAAAGTCTACTGAAACCGGGTCGTCTTGCAGCAGGTTTCAGGAACCTACGGTACCATTTCTTAATATGAACAAAGTTCTTCAAAGAAGTTTCTCTCTCTGTGTCTGAATACCAACTGTACAAGTTCTAAGGTAAGCCTTTGTTTGGATGGAAGGAAAACAATAATTTCTCTTCCTTTCTATTATTTAGACAAAAATAAGCAAGGGAAAGAGAGAGAATGGAGAAGAATAGGAAAGAAATTTAGATCAAATATATTTCCCATCAAATTTGTGGAAAAGGAGGGAAAATTCAAAACAACAAGATAAGTAAATTAATATTGTATCCTTATTTAACAAAAGATAAACAAGTTCTATAATCAGGACATATAAGTTTCAATTCCTTCATTTGATAAATTAGGAAAACAAACAAGGGAAAAGAAATCTAGGAGGTGTTTGGTTTCATTTTATTTTTAGGTTTTTTGTTGTTGTTTTCATAAAAAAATAAAACAGTCCCTAAAAACTAGTTTGATTGAAATTGTTTTCGTTTTTTGTTGTTAAAAATAAAAAAATTGCAACACTTTTTTGAAAACATAAAAAAGACGTTTTTGTGATTTTTTAAAACAGGTTTTTATATTTTACAAAAACTAGTTTCTACGCGACTGTATAATCTTCTCCCATTCTGCGTCTTCAACATCTTCCTCTGTTTCTCTGGTTATACCTACTGCCTATTTATTTTCGTTGCTTAAGTTATTTTTGATACTTCAGGAATTGTTAATGAAGCCAACAACGATATTTGTTAGGAGACTCGAATAATAAAGTCGTAACTTCTTTTGATGTTACATTAAGAGTTAAAGATATTGTTGAACTGAAATCTTACTGGCAGTTCAATTTTACTTTTATTTTTTTACTGTAATTTTTAATTTTTGTTTTCTATTTTAGTTTTTATTTTTAAGAATTAAGAATTAATAATAATAATATAATTAATTTGGTATAATAAAATTAATAATATTAAAATATTAAAAATAGTAAGTAGAAAATTTATAACAATAATTAATAA
>JANVCL010000003.1:14648338-14658791 GCA_026546855.1 Erythroxylum incrassatum | reverse complement strand
TCATACACAAACATAACCTTATACCCAACAACTCAAACTATAGTTTTCATGAAATCAAGACATCATAACTCATATTTAATGAACAATAGTTCCCAATTAATGCATCAAACTACTAAGAAAAGAACATAATTAAATTCTTACCTACTTTAAAGCTTTCAATGTTCCAATTCTTCTCCTAATACCCCAATCCTCTACTTTTCCACACCATACACAAACATCATCATGTAAAGGAGGTAGAAGGGTTAAGCTTGCAAGCATGAAAGGGAAGCACTAAGGTAGGAGAAGAGTGATTTAGCTAGAACAATTGAAGGAAACCAAAGAAGAAGAAAGAAGAGAAGGAGTTTCGGATGTGTTGGTTCCAAAAGCAATAAAAATTCATCTTTTTCATTCCTTCACTTTGAAGTAGCCGAAAATACATAGGATAGGAACAACCAAAGCATTAAATGGTAGGACAAATGGACAAAAGGACAAAATAAGGAAAAAGACAAACTTTTAATCAAATGAAACCCTAATGACATAAATTTGACCCATTCAATTCCAATGGCCCTAATTCCAAATCCAAAATAATATACCCTAATGACATAACGGGAGTATACCTACGGCATGAAAGTAAGAGATAGAGGTCGGGATCAGTTGGCGTCTGCATTAGTATTTCCTTTATTTTGTATCAAATTAAGTCTTTCATAATTATTGTAACTTGCTTATTCGAATATTTATGTTTTGAAATAAATTTCCAATCAGAAATGTTTGTATATGGTTTGTGCAATGTAATGAAATTTTGACAAGTATTTTGTATTTGTAACAGGCCCAAATGGCTATTGAAATTTCTGATGATTGTATTTCTATGATTGAAATGTTTATGAAATAAGTGGGCCCGATTTGGTTATCTATTCCGCACTTTATGTTTTTGGTTTAAAATTTTTTTACTAAGTTTTGAATGATTGAGTGCTCTAACATGCCACCCTCGTGGGGCACGACTCAGATATCCCTCAGGATGTCGGGTACTTGTCTTACTAGAGTGAGGTGCTATAATGCTCCCATGTAATTAAGTTGCTCTGACTCATTATTTTGCATTAGAAAGTAGTAGGTGGTATCATGGTTATCTTGTCCACAAAACTCACATGTCTGCTTAGTTACTTTAACAGTTGTTAATAAAGAGGTTTTCATGTTATTCAAATGTCAGGTTAAGTTTTCAATATTAGCTTGCATCTCAGTTATTAGGTCAACAGTTATGGCACCCTTTTTCTCTCGGAGGGTTGTATGTTGTCTTCTCCTATCCATCATCTAAAGACATCTGTTACTTGCCATTTCCTTCAGAAAATAGTCCATTTCATAAACCATCTTCCTCATTAAAGATCCACTTGATGCTACGTCCATAGTGACTCGTGTGGATGGGTTAACAACATTATAGAGGGTTTGCAATAGGAATTCCTTTAGTAGGTTATAGTGTAGGCACCTCTTTTCCAAATCCTTATACCGTTCCCAAGCCTCATAAAGTGACTCCCCATCACTTTGATGGAAATTTGTAGTTTCCTTTATTAGCTTTATAGTCTTGGTGAGAGGGAAGTACTTATCCATGAGCACACGCACCAACTACTCCTAAGTTTGACATTTACAGGACTTAGGGAATGATACTACACTTTAGCTTTATCCTTTTAGTGTGAAAGGAAGGAGCCTCATCCTAACAACATCTTTCGACATCCCTTGATATTGGAAAGTATCACATATTTCTAGGAATTGTACATTTGTTTACAGTATGTTTAACAAGGCTGGCTTAATCTCTAATGAGGGTGCTTTGACCATTGGTCGAGTTATGCCTTGATTCGCAGCATTAAATCCCAGTCTCATGAAATCCATGAGAGTTTGTGGCTGGTTTCCTTGATTTCCTCCTAGATTAAATTTGTTTACCATTGATTCTCCTATTTTTTATTCATGTCTTGTTCTTCATATTGCCCACTTTAAATGGGAGATGTTAAGTTCAAATGTTTCGGTAATCCTACTTGAACTTCGTGTAACTCTTATGTTTATGCAACTGTATGAACACACAGAGGTGAAAATTACCTAAACTAAAAGAATTCAACTAATCCTAACTATTTCCTCGGTAATGTTGCTAAAAACTTGTTGAGCAAGTTTTAATCTTATAAAACCCTCAATACTCCACAAACGCACGGGTCGTAGCGTAGTATATGAGGTATCGATCCTATAAGCAATAAGTGAACTAATCGAATCATAATTTGTCTAAGACCTAAAAGTGTAATTAAAATGATAATAAAAATGAGCATAAAATTAAGCAATTGAATTTAGATAGATTGAAAGTGAAATTGTTAAATTAACACAGAGAAATCAAAATTGAGTGCAACCAATTAACAATTGAAAATTCACACAAAGAAGTTAACCAATTATGATAGAAGGGGAATTGTCATATCATCTAATGCTAACTTAATCACTTTTTGAGTTATTTTGGTATAAGTTTTAGGATTTTGAAGGATTACTCTCTCTTGAGTTATGATCATTAAACCCTAAATCATAACCCCTAATTGAATTGAATTACTCAAATTGCAATCTCTCAGTTAACAAAAGCAACCGATAACCTAATTAAATCTTAAGCATTCTAATAGACAATTGGGTCCTCAGATGAGATCTCTTCGTATAAGTTTTCAATTTCGTTGCTTGATTGATTTATTAGATTGTTTAACTCTCATTACCCAATCTAATCATTTTGTTATCAGTTCATTCTCTCGATTTATTACGGAAGAATGAAAATATGACAAACAATCACAAAACCCAAATTATTAACATCAAAAGCAATCAAATTAACATTAAATTTAAAACAAATCCCTAAAAGAGTTTAGAACATCCTTAAACACAAATTCATCATCATCATTTCCATCTTATACATTAAATGAAAGAAATACTAAGATAGAATGAGAATGATAACTTGGAGTACTTGGAGTGGACTAAGAGTGTAGCAGTAGCAATAACTCCTTCTCCTCTCTCCTCTTCTTCCTTCGTCTCTCCTCTTCCTTAGCTACTTTCCCAACGTAGCAAACAGAGGCTCAAATGTTCGAAATAATCCTCAAAAAGTTAAGTTCGAAAGTGGTCCTCCCGTCTATTATCAAACTTGTCACAATCGTGGCCAATGAGTCACAATCATGACACTTAAAATTTGGCTTATGTCACAATCGTGGCCAATGAGTCACAATCATGACACTTAAAATTTAGCTTATGTCACAATCGTGGCCAATGAGTCACGATCATGGTCTGTCTTGTTAGCTTTTGTCGTTATCGTGGCCAATGAGTCACGATCGTGGCCTGTGCTAAGTTGCTTTTGTCATGATCGTGACTGGTGTGTCACCATTGTGGTTATGATTCCTCCTCTAAGCTTTAACCAAATCTTCTCCCGCCTACTTTACCTGATCTCAAGCACTAACATACTTATCAAAACACCTCAAACATACAAAATTAAAGCCTAATATCATTCTCTAAATCACATAACACTCAAAACACACAAGCACATAGTCGTACTAACATAATTCTAAACCTAAATATGCACAAATCATCTAATTCAAAACTAAAAACATACTAAATTACCCACTAAAACATAATGCGACCTATAACTATCATTTACACAACCTTGGGATCAATTGTTTAAGTATTTAAAACTATGTGAAAAAATAAGTGAAGGGTGAAGACATACATAATCATCTACAAGCTCGTTTTCATGACATACACGGTCATTTGAGATGACCATGTAGCTCTCTATAGCCGTGTACATATACTCCTTATGTGATGTTGGAAGAGACGCAATCACTTACACGACCATTTATGTGATTGTCTATAATTTAAAAAAAACCTATTTAGCAATATAAAAGAGAAAAAGACATAGTTTGGATTATTAAGTGGCGGCCAAACACCAAAAAGTGAAGAAAAATAAGGAGAGCAAGTAGTATAGGAATCTTATCTTTTTTATTGTTTTTGGGATTGGTATGAGAGTTTGTTAATTGACTTATTAACTTTGAGTTTCAATTCTAAAACTTTGTAAGACAAGTTGTAGTTGTGGGATGAGAAATTAAACTTATAAATCCTTATTTGAGCTTAGTGAATTTGCTTATCAGTTCGTTCAATAGTTTCATGCTCTACATTTAAGGGTTTGTCACCTAAATCGCAGTGTTTACTTCTTTATTAAGTTTTTATTATTATATTGATATTTGTTGATTAAACTTGAAGATTATGTTATTGTTACTCGTTGGTTGATCTTTTATAGAATTATGTTTTTATTTCTTAATAGGTAATAGGTTCTATATAATGATATTAGACATCCATAAAATTATGTAAACAAGGTTTTGAGTTTGAAAGACCAATTCCACTTCCTCTTTTGAATGTAGCAACAGCAACAACAACACTTAATATAAATCCTATTTACAAGCAGAGCATGAGGAGATTCAGTAATATATAGCCTTACCTCTAGCTAATGATAATAAAATATAAAGGATGAGAACGAAGAATCTTCAAACTACATACATGCTCTTCACGCAGAAAATATCAAAATGAATAAAAAATTACATAATTATCAGTTTTTATTTTTACGATTATTAATATCAATATTATCTAAGCATGCTTTAAACTATTTATCAATCTATAAGAATATTTTAAATAATGGTAGTCTTAATAGTTGCGAAGGTCCAAAAATTTAACAGTTGTCACTTAAATGGTAGGAATAAGCTACATAGGGAGCCGAAAGACGGGTCGTTAGGACCTGCTTTCCCCTCACGTGACAATGTACTTCTATAGATTCTCTCTCAAAATCGTGGGAGGAGAGTGTCTGGCTCAAGAAACAGCTCATGCACGTCTATTATAATTTTCATAATTCCGTCTTCTGCAAAACCAAGAAAAGCAGAAAAGTGGAGGAAATTGTAAGAATTTTCAAACAAACTGCTACTATTCTTAAAAGCAATAAAGTGAAAAAGAGGTCTTTGTCTCTGGTTCACGGGGAACAGAGATAGAGACTAGCAAAGAAAGGGAAAGTAGAGATCGGTATGCAAACAAAATCTAGAGGAAAGTATATGGTGGGAATCTTTTTCCATCTTTCACCGTGCAAACGATCCCACCTCTCTTCGTCTCTCCTCCTTTTCATGTTTTTCTTTTCCTTTTACCTTTCCTTTTTAGTTTATCAAGTTTCATCCTCTCTTCTCACATAGACAAAAGACACACATACAAACAGAAAACAAGCCAAATCAGATTTTCTGCTTTCTGGCTTAAGCTTATTAGTGTTTGTCTGTCTATGAGTTTGTCATGTGGGGATCATAGTTCTGTAAGTGCCACACTTTATCTTTTTCTTTTTCTTAAGGGTAGTTCACTGCATCTGTATCTGAATCAGTAGCTAATCAATAACAATGTTGAAACATATTGTTGTCTTAAATATGCTTTCAGGATAAGAAAGAAAGTGAAGAGGATGAACCACTAATAGATGCTCAGACAAGAGAGAACAGACAAAAAGGTTGTAATATGGAAGTATACCGTCATGGAGTGGAGTTGAATATTGAGTTCGAGCCAGTTGAACATCCAGTGGAGCCACAAGATGAAGATCGCCCTGTCAAATGTCCAATTCCTCCTGCTTCTTCTGTTCTCAACGTAAGAAACACCTCTATAACCGCTACTTGGACTTATCTTCATGAGTAATTCCTTTCTTTAGTTTCTCATTGCATCACAAAATCCTATATGTGTAATGAAAAATTCCTCTAGTTTCAGACCTCCTCTGAAGTAAAATTTTGTAATCAACTTTTATGAAACAAAGCCTGACTATTCTTTACTTTTTTCATTATCTGACAACAGTGTTGAATTCTCATAAATGGGGAGACATTCTTGTATCCTTACTGTTCAAGCTACGCCTTAGATGGTATTTCGCCGTCGTCTTTGTATGAGAATCAGGGGGAAAAAAAAATCTAAAGAAGAAAACTGTAGATAGTCCAAGGATGTTTTTAGCCTCTTCCTTGTAAAGATAACTGAATTCGTTTGGTGAAATCTGATGTACTAAGGAGTTTGATGAAGGATTTCTTTACTACATACTTTGCATTTCATGATTTAGATACCAAACGATACATACCCATTTGTTCATCCACAACTTTGTACGAAGAGTGTGAAAAATGTCAGTCGGCATCTTGTCAAGGCCATGAAGACTTCTTCTGTGATTTTTTAACTTCCTTCCAGAACAGCTTTTTAATCAATGAAAATTAGATTGTAGACAGACTAAGAAGATTTGCTTTTCTATCGCAACTCCATAAAACAGATATCAGCAGAAAGGGATAAAACAGTTCACTGTCAATTTAAAAAGGAGCATCTCTAATGTAGAATCCTATGCTAAATGTAGAATCCTATGCTAAGTAAATCCTACACACTTTCTGAAGCATATATCTCACTATTGCTAGTTTTGACAATAGCTAGCTGTTTCGTGATCTATTTGACTTCTCGCATATCAAAATTGTTTGTGGATCTGTTTCATTTTCATAGTTCTCGGATGTAAATTGATAACATGTCACACAGTCCCAAAGGCTAATAAGGTCATTTAATAGATAGTCATAATTAACCACGACATTTTGACAAGATCGTTCAAAGCCATAACAACTGATAAATGCAACAGATAAATACAATGGATGAATAACACGAAATCTTATGTGTGTATATATGTATATTTGTTCATTTACACTGGATGAAAACTTTGAGTGCTACATCCCTCATGATGCCTTGGATTGATATTTTACTATCAAGCGTGTTCATTGTTGTTAGTTCCTTGGATTCCTGCTATTCCATTTAACTTGCATCCCACGAGGAAATATTGTTGTTTTAATCGTGGAAGGCTGGAATAATCATCGCGAGATAAGATCATCTAATCTTGTATCAAGAAACTGATATTATTGGACTAATAAGAGTGCTTCATGACACCACGTATGATCCAACTTTGGTAAATACAGGATAAGAAAGTGGTCATGGCTAAAGCTAGGTCCTGCAAAAGACATCTAATAATTCAAAAATATGCACTAAGCCTCGCATTCAATAAGAGTAATATATAACCTGTTAAGGTGTGTCAAGTAATTCCATGCTCTCATAAAGCTACTTTTGCAGGATAAGACAATGCAGGAAGAGAAATATACAGAAAGCTTGAGGAATACACACGAGATACCATCCGAAAGAGTTGTTTCGATTGCACAGCCTCCAGCACGAGCAGTGCGCAAAAGGCACCATAATCTTACTCAAGGAGATCTGACGGTCTCAAATTTAACAAGAATTCCTCCTCGTCGTAGCCTGCCAAGCCAGAAAATCACAATCTTTCAAATGCTACAGCAATTGGATAAGTTTGAAAATTAACAACCTGAATATTGTAAGTCTGTTTTGGATTCAAGTCTAAACCAAGTACTGTTAAGCCTCAATCTGCAAGTAAGAAAATCTGAGACCTGGCAGACGATTTGTTCTTTTTATAATAGTTGCATTTTGGGACGTATAACTTTATCATATATATAGTTGTAGAACATGCTTAGTTTCAATCTTTCGAGACTCTCAATCAAGTTCATCAAATTAGATTTGCCTTGATTGGAAACGACTTAATTAATAACGACTTTGCAAAATAGAGTTATTTCAGTAGGGATATTCTGGCACCCAAATCAATAAAAATTTCAATATCGTTAATGACGTTAAATTTTTCTCAAATTTTTTTATATTCTTATAATTATATTCCAGTTTTTGTAACATCGTCCCATTAAATTTCAGTTTAAATATACTCATGTTTAGCATTTAATTTTAACATGTGTAGTTACTTTTATTATTTTTAATTTGTGTTATTTTAGTTTTGTTTCTTACCATTTTGAATTTTACTCGTTTTATATTTTAATTAATCATAATTAAATTCTAATTTGAGATATTTATAGTGATGAAGTTTAATTATTTTTTAAAAAATATATAATTTTTTTTAATAATATATAATTTCCTTAGAGTTTTTATGCTTTCATTCTTTTTAAATTTGGCCATGTAAGTTCATTAGGTACTTTTCCTTAAATTTCTTTAGAAATTTGGGTAAATATAAATGAAAAAAATATCAAAGGGCATTTGAGTAATTTCCTACAATTCCTTATTAATAATACAAGGAAACTTCTATCTGTAATTAACTAAAAATAAATAAATAGTCTAGAATTAACTAGAAAGAAAATTAAAACATGCAAAATGTTTCATCTTCATCGTCTGTTTCATGGTTTACCTATGGTAGCTACAACTACTGAAATTTATGTTGAACCATGAACCATACTTATGCCCTTTCAATTCTTGATTTGTTCTTCATATATCAATGATCGAGTCCTTTGCATGTTCGTTTTAACGAAGTCTGAAAAATAGTTCAGGTATAACCCTTTGGGAAAGGATGGAACTGTTTTTCAGAAGCAAATAGAGTCCTTTCTTATAGAGGAAAACTTCAATTACTAAAGGTTGTTGATGTGTTAATGAAAACTTATTCGTGCTTTACATCTTCTTATCCAAAGGATTGGTTTGCTTTACATCTTCTTATCCAAAGGATTGGTTAAAACTATGGAAAGATTGATAAAGTAGCTCCTCTAAGGTAAAAGGAAGGAAGAGAAAGGAGTAGCTAAAGTGAGTTGGAAGGATATCTATCAACCAAAGAAAGTAGGAGGAATAGTAACGTGAGCAAAAGAGATGCGTGGATTGATGATGGTCTATTCATGACTCTTTAGAGGAATGAAGATGCGTCGACTTTGTAGAATGATGAAGATTTCTTGATTCTTTTGGTTCGACTATGATGTTCTTCAATAGGACAGAATTAATGCAATTGTAAAGAAAGGGATACGCAAGGAATTTGCTCTTACTAAACCTCAGGAAAACCCGTTCCACGCAACCTAGATGATGAGAATTAATTCCAAGAAATTAAATCAAACAAACACGCCACAATTTTGACGAAATTGATAAGCGAATTGTTCATTCTTGATGTAAGAAGAACAAGAGGTGAAAATCCTCACTTTGTGGCCTGCGACAACACCAGAATAATTTGATCTCAAAGTTGTCTTTTCCTAACCCTAAAAAGGGTATTTATACTAGGTCAAATAATAAAAGACTTAGGTTAAATAATACAGCAAAGCCCAAAATATATATAACTTAAAACAAGTCCAAAAATAGAGTAATAAAAAACACGCCTAGGCCTAGTCCAACGCACTCCCAGGTCTAATCATAGGCGCACCTCTCCTCTTGGGCTTAAGTGATGATGCGCAGCCCAATACAATGATCTTTAAGTCCCAAGTGAGTCCAAACCAAGGATTTAAGATAAGTGAATTAATTTGGGCTATGATTTAGATAGCTCTCCTCTAATAGGCTTGGTGCACTCCATCCTCTCCAAAAATTGGCCCACATGCACACAGAGCCTCTCTTTGAGTCTCTTGGTCCTAGCTATGGATGTAGATCCAACTGGAATGAGAAGCTCACCCCCCTCATGCATTCCATCTCCATGGTGATCCTTACAGCTCATATCAAAAGGAGAAAGGTCAGCAACATTAAAGGTAGCAGAGACATTGTACTTACCTGGTAGATCAATCTTGTAAACATTATCATTGATCCGTTCTAACACTTAAAATGGGCCATCATCCCTAGGATCTAACTTGGACTTCCTTTAGGCAAAAAACCGTTCCTTCCTTAGATGCACCCAAACCCAATCATCAGGTTCAAAAGTCACTAACTTTCTCTCTTTGTTGACTTGCTTCGCATACACCCAGTTTCTATGCTCAATGTATTGTCTTACCTTTTCATGTAACTCCCTAACCATCTCAGCTTTCCCCTTGCCATCTATACTGGACAACTCATGCAAGGGTAAAGGCACCAAATCAAAAATAGTCAAAGGATTAAAACCATAGACAAGCTCAAAAGGTGAATAACCTATGGTGGAATGCACATATCTATTATATGCAAACTCAACAAATGGCAAACAATCACCCCAAGTTTTCAAAATTTTTCTAACTATAGCATGCAACAAGGTACCTAAGGTTATATTAACAACCTCAGTCTGTCCATCTGTCTGTGGATGATAAGTAGTAGAATAAAGCAGTTTAGTACCCAACTTTTCCTAGAGAACACGCCAAAAATGGCCCAAAATTTTAACATCTCTATCTGAAACTATAGACCTAGGAATACCATGCATCTAACAACATCCCTAAAGAATAAATTAGCAATATGCACAGCATCATCAATCTTATGGCATGCAATAAAATGCCCATCTTACTAAATCGACCAACAACAACAAAGATGCTATCATACCCCTTCTCTGTTCTAGGCAATCCTAAAACAAAATCCATATAAATATCAACCTAAGGTTTAGTTATTGGACCCCGAACTTTTCTTGAAAGTTAGAACTATTAAATGAGAAATTGTTAGTGATCAGTTATGAGTAAAGAAAAAGGAGAATTCTTGA
>JANVCL010000003.1:14579783-14591890 GCA_026546855.1 Erythroxylum incrassatum | reverse complement strand
TGGGTTTAGTGGGGGGGGCAAGCGTTTATTTCTGGAAGAAACATATAAATATTCAATGCGATGCTAATGTCATGCAATGTTAGGATGATAATGCCATTGGATCATTGTTGAATAGATATTTTAACATGCTTGATTGTCAAATTCAGGTCAGAGTTAATACTCGTCTTCTCTATCAGCAAACAAAATTCAATCTTCTCCGAGAAGAAAGTGAGGGCTATGCCAAATTGGTATGCTAAATTATTTATATTGCCTATCATATTATTTTCTTCTTTTATTTCTCTTCTCTTAGTTTGCTGCATATACTTCATTTAACAACAATGTGTAAATATAATATCCTTTCTCTAAATTATTGGTTGATTTTTATGCTACTTTTCTTGTATTTTAGGATATGGACTTTATTTCTCATTGAATTCTTATTCCAATATCTATTCTTCAAGTTTTGGACCACATCGGTGTGATGAATGGGTTCATGAAATATTATTGAGAGATTTGAATACATAGTTTGTCCAGATCATAAATAAACAGTGTAAGGGTTGTGCTAGACCATCTAGCACTATTAGGGAAGGAAATGTCATGTGATTCTGATGTACGTTTGAGTATCATTATCAACCAAGTAATATATGATGGAAACTACTAGGAGCATCATTTTTTGCTCTTCAGCGTGAAAATATGTATATCTGGAAATGTGGTGAAATATCAAATACAAAATGAGCCAATTTTCATGGAGTTGGAGTTTGTGCTTGTTAAAAATAGGAGGGTAAATGTTTCTTAAGTCGGTCTTATCATGCACTTTCTAGGGTGATTTTGGTGCAGTAGCTAAATTAACATTAAGAATAAGGATAAAGGAAAAGCTGAGGAAAGCCTAAACAATGTGGGATGTGGTGATAAAGGAGTTGCAGTTACTATATGCAGAAATTCTGAACAATTGTATATTATTCTATATTTGATGAATACATAGGTACAAGTATATATAGAAATAGAGAGGGATATTCTAGGAAACTAATATCCGTACATAGTATCCTAACTTATCTGATTTGCTAACTTTTAGGAGTCAATAATAACTAGGAGATATCCAGCTGGATATTTCCCGACACACCCCCTTAAGTTGGCTTGTATATGTCATCCATAGCCATCTTGGTAACCGGAACATTGAACTGCCTCTTGTGTAATCCCTTTGTGAGAATATCAGCTACTTGTTATGATGTTGGAATATAGGGAACACAAATTAATACTTCTTCAATCTTCTCCTTGATGAAATGACAACACTAGTGCTATTCAAATTGCGGCCAATCTTCTCCTCTTTCATTTTCATTGCAAATTAAAAATTGTCCAAGAAACATGCATTATATGCATATAACTCAATGGAGTCAACATTGCCTCTGTTTATTATATTATTTGCAATGTGAAAATGTAGATGTGTTAAGTTGTTTGCAACATCATGGAATCATATGAAAGTGAATCATGGTTAATGTAAACCGTCATAAATTGGAAGAATGGGTTAGTTATCTTCTTATGACTCCATAATCTGTACTATGGTTACAAAACTGATCCTTCAGAAGAATCGGACATATTGGTATGAAATTGCTTTTGTGGAGCAATGAAGAATGATGGTTGCTGGTGTCTTCTATTTTGAGGGTATGCCAATGATGAAGAATGTCTTTCTACATATCTACAACCGCGAGGAATGGCTTAGGGCTTGATCATGTCAGTTTTGGGGATTTAAAGTTAAGGGTATATGGGAGTATGAACAATCGATTGTGGAAATTGATGCTCCCATGTCTGCATTAGAGTTTAAAGTTTAATGAAGCAGCAGTCAATAGGAATTTGCTTTTGCTTATAAGTGCATATTTCACATGATTATACCACCTGTACAGTTAGCATCTGTTTGAAATATAATATTCAATATTATATTTCCTAAGATATTTTTTTGACGGGTTCTTGCTGAATATTTCTTATCCTTCCTTCATCACTAACTGAGGGGCATTGTATTATTATTTTTTGTTGGAAAATACGATGCGATATCATGTGGACATTTACTGTTGAGTTGGATCAACAGGTTACTCTTCTTTGTCGAGGCTCTGAAGATGCAACTGAAAATGCATCAGCAGCCATGATAGGCATCATTAAGGTTGTCCCTTAACATATTTTTCAGCCCCCTCATCTATGGTCTTATTCAAGTCACTTTTCTTCCTGACAAGTATATTTTATGCAGTCATTAATTGGTCATTTCGATCTGGACCCTAACCGAGTTTTTGACATCGTAAGCTGCTCATTAATTTTGCATTTTCTTATATTTCCAAACAATTTGTTGTCTGCAGTCTAATCCTTTAATTTAATTTTTCCTTCAACTGTCAGGTTTTAGAATGTTTTGAACTTCAACCAGACAGCCAGGTCTTTCTTGAATTGATTCCCATCTTTCCTAGGGTATGTGATGTTATTGCTGAGACTGGATATTGTTTGGATATAGAGGAATGTACGGAACTCCTCACATGCTCATCATTTGATTTTTGGTGCAGTCTCATGCTTCACAAATTCTTGGCTTTAAATTCCAATATTATCAGAGATTGGAAGTAACTGTTCCTGTACCATTTGGGCTGTACAAGCTTACAGCTTCACTAGTGAGGGAAGAGTTCATTGATCTTGATAATATGTGAGTAATTTGCTATTTCGTTTACTCTTATAATTTGGCTATTCCAGTTTTTATTGCTATAGAGTTTTGGGTTTTGTAAAGTCTTGATTTTTGGAATCTAACTGCATGCTGTAAGCTGTTTCCTAGTAGCTTCATGATAACAATACTTTGACTAAGTGGATGAAATATGCATGTCATTATAATTAAGCTACATAGAATCTGCATCATAACTTCTTCTGTTTAGTGTGTGTTGGGAGTTGGGAAGCATGATGTCAGTTCATTGCATCATATACTGAAGTGGTTTATGGAGAGTAGGTAATTGGTTTCTTCTGTTAGTTCTGGACAACTGTGGCTATTATTTTGTCTGGAGGTTGGAGTATTTCTAGGAAAGGAAGGGGCCCTTAGCTCATCTTTTCTAGGGATAAGAAGAGGAATCCTTGACTAGGGTTATGATTTGAATTTTTCAAGCGCATTACAATCACAATGAGGAGGTTGCAGATTTTTTTCATTTTGTACTACACCCCGCACTGACCGAGTAGGCTTTGTTTGAGAAATAACTGTTGGAGGAAGTGAAAACTGAATGTGTTCTCAAATAGCCAAAATACCTGATCATTCACTCTGAGGTGCCAAAATCCTTAGCGGCTCACATAGAGAGAGTCTGTATTGGGAATTCTTTGTCTTGACTTATTTATGGTGTGGAAGTGGAGGTTAGCTTTTGATAGATGGCCATATTAATCTACTACCAGTTTCTGTAAGGAAGCAATTTTTTTCTACAGAATTGCATGGATATGAATAAAATCATTTTTATGGTTACGTTTATTAATTTACAAATTGGAATGTTTCCTTTGGACCTTGTCATGGTTGTCACACTTTCAGAGTTGGTGTCATATTACAATTACTGGTCATAGATGGTTGGTTTGCCTTTTTAAGGTTAGCCAACTTTTCTGTATAACTGAAAACGGATCTTTTCTAAAACTACTGAATTGATCTGCTCAATTTTAATTCCAGCACTTATTGGAATAAGCTCTCTGCCATTGGTTTGAGCATATTAATTAGGATAATCTGGAAATGGAATAAATTAAGACATTTACATATGAGACCTGTGATTTTTGCGTTGAAATTTCATTATGTTAAGGCATCAGTACTTACATGTACTACAAGGCTGATCCCAGTTCTTTTGGATGCTAGCCCATGGCTTATGAACATATCTGGGGTTGTAGCTCGATTTTGGTGTATGTTCATACTGTTTTACCTTTTTTATTGGCTTTCTTGCTGATCTGTTAGCAGGTTTGTTTTCTTTGTTTGTTGACATTGAGTTTTTTTTTCATTACTATCCTATGTCTTGCAGATATGCACATTTACTTCCAGGTGATGATGAGGCTTTTGAACATTATAATAATTTTTCCTCCAAGCGACTGGATGAGGTATATTGATGGGAAGCTATTTTTATCATTGTTGTTCCCATATGACTTCAAATCTAACTGTTTGGTAGGATATGTTTCGTACTTTGAAATCAGTGTACCTTTTTCTTTTTTTATTTTCATGGAGACCTAAATAGATTCCTTTATTGTGGATTGTAAACAATTAAATTGTTGCCCCATAGAACATGTAGGAGTGACTCCTGTTACTTGCATAAATTCTGGTACTACTACTTCCATCAATAGTAGCCAAACGTAGATGCAATACTAAAAATAATAGAATTTACATTTCTTTCTACACCTCGTTCATTTCTGCTTTAGTAAATTCAGACTTCTGCAGGCAAACAAAATTGGCAAAATAAATCTCGCAGCTACTGGGAAGGACCTCATGGATGATGAGAAACAGGGTGATGTGACAATAGACCTTTTTTCTGCTTTAGACATGGAAACTGATGCAATCACAGAACGTTCTGTAGAGCTTGAAAATAGCCAACCTCTTGGCTTGCTTACTGGTTTTCTTTCAGTGGATGATTGGTAGGTTCAAGCTCAGATATAGGATATGTAAATATGTTAATTAAGCTTTACTTGTAATCCATTCTTATGTTGGCATCTTGCTCATATTATTCCAAAATTTTGTGGTCACTTCATTATCTTCCAATCTGTCTTTGATTATATAGTTACTCTCTTGTGATCAAGTTTTGTGCTTTTGAATTAGAGTAATGTGACTGGATAACGTACTTGATTCTGATTGGCATTTAGTTCAAGGTATATGCTTTAGTTATTATAAGTTTCCTCGTTCAAACTTGACTTCAAATCTCATTGAGATTTATTTAGATTTGGTTTCTACTACATATCTACTTCTATATTAGGTTGAAAAAACTGATATTCATCTGTTGGGCGTTAGCTATTAAGATTTTTGTTTAACTTAGTCATTGTCTTATAAAACTCTATACCATATTCTTTTGTGTTTCTATACCTTATTCTTTTGAGTTCTTGAGTCGGCACTTCACTAAGATTTTAAACATTAAATTTGAGGTTTCTCTTTTTGAGATTGGTCGTTATAAATAAAGATTTTTGATTTGTGTAAAGTGCATTGTCTTCTTGTATTGTAACTTTTCCTTCATTTAACCATATGAGTAGTCTACTGTCCTTTTCTTTCATATTCAAAAGTGGTTTAAAGTTAATTACAAGGACTTAAAATAAAAAATCAGTTTTCATCTGTAATGCCTTAAAAAAACCATTCTTTTCTTTTTTTTGAAGGTATCATGCCCACATATTGTTTGATCGCCTTTCTCCACTTAATCCAGTGGCTCACCTTCAAATATGTAATGGGTTGTTCAGGTATGGTACTGTTCTGATATTTTGATGTGTTCTTGTCATGTGAACACACAGATTTATGAATGAACATGTTCCCAGTCTTTCCAAGTTGATAACTAGTTACCATTGAAAGGCATTGGTTGCATATTTATCCTTCCAATTGTCAGCTAAAGGCTAGAAGATCTATATGCTTAAATTTTCCAGTAAAACATTGTATGTATCTTCAGGCTTATTGAGAAGTCAATAGCATCAGCATATAATACAATTCGGCAGACACATCTCCAAAGTTTTGCCTCTGCTTCGGCAGCTGATAGTGATGCCATTAATAGAAGTTTTTCCAGTAAATCAGTGATTGATCTTCCCAAGGAGCTTTTCCAGATGCTTTCAACAGTGGGACCATATCTTTATCGTGATACATTATTGCTACAGAAGGTTCATCATGCATATTTCTGATTTTAAGTTCAATCATTTTGTTGCATTTATTTGCTATTCATTTTTTCTCCTATTAATTTCCTAGTTTTTATGTCTGGTTTCTTCATGGACAGGTATGTAGGGTACTGAGAGGTTATTACATGTCTGCACTTGAGCTTGTAGGTAGTAGTGATGGCGATGGAGATGGTGGAAATGTTTCATCCGGAGATCGGATTCCTCGTCTACACTTAAGGGAAGTTAAAACAAGGGTAGAGGAAGCCTTAGCTACATGCTTACTTCCTTCTTTACAGTTGGTACCTGCAAACCCGGCAGTTGGACAGGAAATCTGGGAAGTAATGAATCTTCTTCCTTATGAGGTTGGCTTTACAATGCAGCCTTTTGCCCTTCCAATTTATAATGTATTTGGGTTGATAGATAACGTTGCTAGATAAATACCATCTGTCTAGGTTCGGTATCGTCTATATGGTGAATGGGAAAAAGATGATGAGTGGAACCCGATGATTTTGGCTGCAAGGCAAACTGCAAAGGTATCATATCTCTTTCCTTCTTTTTCTTTTTCTGTTTGTCTTTGTATCAGTTTGTAGTTTCTTGTCTTTCTTATTTATTTCCTTTGCAATTCTGCAGCTGGACACTAGAAGAATTTTGAAAAGGCTTGCAAAGGAAAATTTGAAGCAGCTGGGGCGCATGGTTGCAAAACTAGCTCATGCCAATCCAATGACTGTACTTCGAACAATTGTTCATCAGGTGCTGTACTTAATAAGGAACGTCGCGTAAAGAAGCTTTAAGTACTTGAACATAATATCTTTGAATCCGGGTGCAGATCGAGGCATATAGAGATATGATCACTCCTGTGGTGGATGCTTTCAAGTATTTGACACAGGTTTGTTTATCTTTTCCTAATTCTAAAGGATTTTGTTGTCCACTCTTGCACAATTGTTCACTCACTTTATAGTTAAATATTTCTAACTTGCTCTTTGGAGTATCTATTTATTTCCTTCAAGAATATTTGGCATTGTATTCTCCCACCTTTTGTATTAAAAAAATTTATGCATTTGTCTTTGGAGTTTCTCCTTTGTTACTCCCAAGAGCAAACTTTCCCACTTTTTGTATTTCAATTTAAAAGTTAATTTTAAAACAATATCCAATTTTTGATCATGTTATTTAGTTAACATTGGCCCTTTAACTAACTGATCAAAGCAGGAAACAAAATGACTGAGTGAGAAAGCTTCTGAAACCATCTCCTATGGTTTAGCTTCCTTTTGCTGTGTTTTCAGTTTGTTGGGTATTTCAGTACACTTATTCTTTTCATCTTTATGTCTGTAGCGGAGTTTTTATATTTTAAGGAGGTTTGACTATCAGAGATACAGTAATGATAAACAGACATGCTTCATATGAGAAGTTATTGCCATTTGGGATAAACCTGCTGTGCTTAAGAAATAGTTAATCTGTATCTGTGTTGCTTCACTAGCTTAGCTATGCAGTTAAAGTATCCAAATGGACTCCTGGTAGATGAGGAAACCTAATATTTGATAGTAGTCATTTTGTTGTCTGTGTCCTGTAAGTAATAAGGTTTTGATAGAGAGTAGTCCTATTTCATCGGGAGTTGTTTTCCAGCCTGATTATTGTTATCATTTTCTGGTGTAGCTTGAATACGACATTTTGGAATATGTTGTGATTGAGCGATTGGCACAAGGTGGTCGCGAAAAGTTGAAAGATGATGGCCTTAATTTATCTGACTGGCTTCAATCCTTGGCTTCATTCTGGGGGCACCTGTATGTGTAATTTTTTATTGCAAATATTTCGATGCTTCTATATGGTCCTGTTTTGGCATGAGTGAAGTTTCAGTCCTTAGAAGCTTTGTAGTTTTGGTTTCCGTTAGCAATATTTGTTGTGTGATGCAAACAATTTCGAGCAAAATATATGCATTATTGCTATTTCTACTTGCTTATTCCAATGCCTTCCAACATAATGAGCTTGTTTTGAAATGCTGCTTGTATGCATTGCTATGAAACTTTTGAGAGTCCACTGTGAATTACTTCCATTCTATTGAGTGTTATAGCCATATCTTGGGATGCTTTACTTGAGTTTCCGGGTTGCAGATCATACTCAGCAAAAGCATGGCTGTGGCTGAGGGTTTTGTGGGCATTGCATAATTTACTGACTAGCCAAATTGTTAATCCAGATCAGTTCCATTAGCTTGACTTGGGATGAATACAAAATCTTGCTTGAGGATGAATAGAGATATCTTGAGCTTTGTTGTTGTTATGGGTGGGTTTGTATGAAACAGCACCAGAATGTGATCACAGCTAAGGGGAAAGGGTGATCAGAATGCATTGTATGAACTTTTCAGTGGTGTCCATTTATCCCTTTTCGATTTTGATATGCTTATGGGTAAAGGTGAGAATGGATGTTCCATGAAGTTGGGATGAATCCAGGGTCATGAAAGAGAAACTTCATGGGATGAGATTCAGGATCATGAGAGGGGCAAATGGATGATCTCATAAAGAGTCAACATTATATTCTTAAAGTTAACATTTGACTTTGTGCTGTGGTTGTTTGTTGATGAGGTTTCATTGTTCAAAGTTCATATTGTTCCTTGATCTTTTCGGTTCTAAGCTCCATTTTCCTGGAACTAGAGTTGAGGTTTATATGGAGGACCTAATTGGATAAAACGTTTTCAATAAAATGTGAGATATTTTGATGAAGGTGGGATTTACGGGGATGCTTGATGTCTGTTTCCTCATGGAAGGTGGAAGATTGGTGTCAACGTGAAAGGTGAATGGAAATTGTTGTGGTCACATGACAAAAGTTATTGGGTAACTTGAATGACATTCTGAGATTGAGAGTGTGATTTGATAATTTTTCTCAAGCAGACACCTGACATATTAATTGTTGAGGTTCTTCACTTTTTGGCTTCTTGAAGATGTAGGTCTAGATGGGATGCTAAAGTGCAATGACATTGGGTTACAGATGCTTGTTATCACCCTTTCCTCTTCATATTTCTTGCCTAGATGGGATGCCAAAGAGCAGTGACCTTGGGTTACAGATGCTTGTTATCACCCTTTCCTCTTCATATTTCTTTGGTTTAGTCTGTTGCATCCATCTGTTGCTGGAATGCTGCTGAGAGTATATTTTCTTGGTCAGATACAGCGTCAACTACATGGTATTAGCAGACCATGTGGAAGGTTGATGTTGTTCTGTGAGCTGTGCCACTGGATATGAGGAAAGCAACTGAACACTTCAGTTTGATTGCCATTGTTTTATCTTCATTTTGGCTTGTCAAGACATCCAGGTTTCTCATGGTCAGGGGATGCCATAGTAGTGCAATAACATACTGGTTCTAGCTTGCAACTTTTTGAGGTAGAATGCTAATTCTGTGGCGGCAGCACTCCTAATTTTGGTCAAATCTTGAAACATTCTTGGGTTTCAATAGTAAGGGGTAGTTTCCAATTAGAGTTCATTGACTTTTTTTTAAAATTTTTCATCTTTGCATCTTTTTACCCACTTATGAAATGATTAATGTGCCAATGTACAGCTGGGCTAGAGATCTTCAAACTATTAAACAAGTTTGGAAAAATCTTTGCTCTTTGTTGTTGCATCAACAATTTTACTTACGAATGGTCTTAAGTTTACCTAAAAGAAACTATTAGGATTGCCCTTTACCTTCTAACATTTATTACCAATGTCAATAGCACTTGTTTATCTGCATAATCAACAGCAGTTTTATGGGCTATTTTAATTGTCTTCCAACTGATGCCATTTGGTGGTGAACTTTGGTGGTCACTTAAAAAGTTTATGTTGATGAAGCAGTGAAGGAAAGAGAGATTAAAATAATGACATAATTTCAATGTACTCACAGGTACTGATTGACTGTTCATGTCTTCTGTAGTAATAAGGTTTTAAATGATAAGATTCAGATGGTTTATTGTAGCATGTTAGTGTCTATTAATATGGAAGGGATAGTGTTTGAGCTTATTGAAAGCTGAGAGTAACATCACTATGGAATGAGAAATATTTGATGCTATAAAGAAAGAAATGAATGTTAGGATTAAGCTTCTGCCTTTGTTACCTTTTTTTAATGCTTTTATGTGTACGTGTCTGTGTCAAAATGTTACTGAACAGAGCTGTTATACTATCTCTAATTTGTAGCTAAGCAATCTTCCTGTATGGTGCTGTACTTCGTCTAGATTTATAACCATGTGCATCTTACTATTTCCGAGTAATCTGTGCTACTTGTTTTGCTAAAAATTTCCAACCAGTGTTCTCAACTATTTCTTTTCTTACTTTCCTCAAATTGTTTATTGCTTTGTGCTGTGAGATTAATCATAGTGGTGTCTCGGGATATATAGGTAGCAGGTTTTCTTCCATCTTATAGATTGTCTTCATATGCATGGCTTTGCTGGGGAATTGGAATATCTAGAGTTTTAGCTTGCTTTGACTTGACAATGAATAGGTAAAGTTGGAGGCCTTAAAAAACAAAAAAAGGAAAGATAAAAGAGAATGATGGAAATATAGAATGTTATTGCTGATGCGTTGTGTGAAGTGCTGCTTTCTGTTCTCATCCTATAGATGTTGGTGCTTCCTTGTTATGTTAACTTTGGATTGGTGCTAGTTATTTGTTTGTTGTATCTATGTTCCGTTTAAGTGGATGGCCTACAGCACTTGTATATTAAGAATTTAACAGATATAGTTTTGGTTGCGTATAGATGCAAGAAGTACCCGTCTATGGAATTGAGGGGCCTTTTCCAATATCTTGTGAACCAGTTGAAGAAGGGCCAAGGAATTGAGCTTGTTCTACTTCAGGTCTTATTTAAGTACTATAGCTGTTGCAGTTCATTACTTCTTGTTGAAGGCTAGTACTTTTATCTAATACCTGGCCTTCCTGATCGATCAGGAGCTTATTCAACAAATGGCAAATGTCCAATATACAGAGAATCTAACGGAGGAACAGTTGGATGCCATGGCTGGGAGTGAGACTCTCCGTTACCAGGCAACCTCTTTTGGAGTTACACGGAATAACAAGGTCCTTGTTTTCTGTGACGTGTTGAGTGCAAAAAACAAGTGTTGGAGTGCATTAACATACCAATTCATAGTTATACATGTGATAAATGGGAACCATAGCTAACAATATTAGATCTATAAAGTCTAAAGTTGAAAATCTGTTGATATGAAATAAAATATGGAGGGATGGGAACTGTATCAGATTTATTACTTTATCCTTTGTTTGGCATTAAACAACTGGAAATTAGGTACATTCCTCCCTTCGATTTTCTTCATTGTTTTGGTCAAGTTGTGAATATTTTGTGTATTTATCGTTATTCCTGAGTTGGATTGCAAGTGAATTGATTCTATTAGCTAGTTGGTGTATTAAGTTGTGAAAATGACCTATCATTCAGTATTGCGAATTGACTGCTCATCTCCACTAGTATGGTTTCTTATGATTTAGCCAAGCAGAGGGAGATGAGCCCAAAGTTATGATATTTGCCAACCTACATTTCACTTTAGAAGTTAGCCATTTTATATTTAAATGCACTTGCTGTTACAATATTGTGACATAATAACAGCAAAAGTTATTGTGTGGAGACAGCAATAAATATTTTACTTTATTGACCAAACACAAAGCCAGTTTTGAGAGGAAGAGGGTGAAATTAGTTCATTTGAACTTGGTTCAGTAAAAGTTGGCCTTTTACTCATGTGCTCTGTACACGTACAATCTTTCAGGCATAACTCTTTCAATTTGTTTTTGATAGCTTGCTAACATAGTATGGAAGGTTTTGCAATATCATTGTGATGAATCTTTCGGGAAAAACAAAAAATCATAGTGATGAACTTGCAATGTTTGGTGAACTTCTGTATATATCTTTTAAGAAAATGTAGTGCTCTCGGGGTTTCTCTCTCTCTCTCGCTACGTTTGTGTTTTTAATACCTCTTTTTCTCCTTGTCCTTGTCTTGTTGGTCTGTAATGGACCTAATGGTGATTGCATAGTTTACTCACTGCAATTGCGCAAAGCCAAGTCTCTTATTTTAAAGTTTCTGAAATTTTTTGTTCAGGCGTTGATCAAGTCCACGAACAGGCTAAGGGATTCACTACTTCCGAAGGATGAACCAAAACTGGCAATCCCCCTTCTGTTACTTATTGCGCAACACCGTTCTGTGTGAGTACAAACGTGATCTGCGACGTAATTTTCTATGATAGCAAAAGACTTCTTCTCTAGATATTTATGCTATAGGATCTGTTATGTTTCTGAGAGTAGGATCGAGTTATTGGGCGATTGAGCGGAAAATCAAATTCGACTCTCTTCTCTTTGTTG
>JANVCL010000003.1:14568079-14579683 GCA_026546855.1 Erythroxylum incrassatum | reverse complement strand
ATCATATTATTATCCTAATAAGGAAATAACAACTATCTAATAAATCAATAAAAACCCCCAAGAATGCGTCCACAACAGGATCCTTGGACAGTTGAACTGATTATAGACTTTATGATTTTGGATGTTAGTTTATGGGGGACTTCAACCTTACTGACCTTTAATTTCTGGGTTCCTTTAAATGTTTTGACTCTTATTTACATGATTTTTCAGAGAGAGATGTTAATTTGTATTGTTTCAGACATTGTGATTCACACTATGTCCTATGTTTTTTATTGTTTTTAAGATATATATATTACTTAATTCTTGGTTCCTGGGTTCTGAAACTATTAGTATGTATTTTAGGTTATTATTTTATGTGGAGAATTGTTGAAGCTCCTGATTCTAGCTTCTGTTGCTTTTTTGCATAGTTTGTTATGATTGAGTACATTATTGTTCTGCTCTGCTGGGTAAACCCTTGTTAGTATTTTCTCTTTGTTGATCTTCTGATTATAGTTTTTTATACAGGGTTGTAATAAATGCAGACGCACCTTACATCAAAATGGTCAGTGAGCAGTTTGACAGATGTCATGGAACTCTTCTTCAATATGTTGAATTCCTTTCTGGTGCTGTGGCACCGGTCAATGCTTATGCTCTATTAGTTCCCTCTCTTAATGATCTTGTCCACCTATACCACCTTGATCCAGAGGTCTCTCTCTCCCTCTTTCCCATTCGTGCTTTTTTTTAAACTACATTTTTTCGTATGTTTCTTTATTTCTTCTTTATTAAAAGAAAAATCCTTTGCCGATTGTTGAAAGTTTTGACCTGGCTTTGTGTTAGAATTTTTTGGTTGTATGATTACTACTAAGCAGGAGTGGGGCTTGGGTACTAAGCCAGTGGATTCAATCAAACATATCAAGTTTTTAAGCATAAAATTCAACATGCTCATAAACTATCAGTTAAAATTGTTGAGTTTGCTTTGGCAAATTATACGTTGTATATGATTTTACTTATTCAATGATTTGTCTTTAATTGAAATGTTATGTATATTCTGGTTCAAAATGAGATGCATAAAAATGTTGGAATACGTAATTTGTCTAACCAGTTGCAAAAATATTTTTGGTGTGATTAACGGTAATCTTATCTGCTCTTGAAACTTTTTGCTATTGTGAAACCAAGGGCATATTAGAAGATTAAAAGTTAAAGATGGTGGTCAGTGTTAATGCGTTAAAATTACCTAGTGCTCTCAAAAAAGAAAATGTTAAAGTTACCTAGTATATTAATAATGAAAAGTTGGACCTGCAATATTCTTTAATTGCATATCATAACATAACATTTATGTTTAAAATCTTAATTAAGGGTCCAATTTTAAGTTGCATTAACATTACTTCTTTTAGTGGCGTCACTTGTATGCACTCAATTGAGACTCAATGCTTGCAGTACATACTTTGCTCAGGGAAAACTAATGTTGTTTTATTATATTAACATTGCAGGTGGCTTTCTTAATATATCGGCCTGTAATGAGGCTCTTCAAGTGCAATGATAGACCTGATATTTGCTGGCCTTTGAACAACAATGAATCTGAGAATGCATTGACTGCTAATGTGAAATCGGAAACTGTGGAAAATTCCGACAAATTGTCCTTGGAACTGGGAGCTTCTCAGGAGCCCATAATGTAAATAAAACCGTTTTATCATTTTCTTGTAATGTTAGAATATTTTTCCATAAATTTTTCTGGGAAATGCTCACTGTTTATTTTGATATGTATGCAGTAATCATGGGTGCTGAGTATCTAAACTATATCTCTTGTGGTAATAACATGTTGATCATGTTGTAGGTGGTCGGAACTTCTTGAGATTGTGAAAACCATGCTGCCATCAAGAGCTTGGAATAGCCTCTCACCTGATCTTTATGCAACTTTTTGGGGGCTCACGCTTTATGATCTTCATGTTCCTAGAAGTCGCTACGAGTCTGAAATTTCCAAACAACATGCTGCTCTTAAAGCTTTGGAAGAGCTTTCTGATAATTCAAGTCCTGCAATTTCTAAAAGGAAGAAAGACAAAGAAAGAATTCAAGAATCTCTAGATCGCCTGACTAGTGAACTCCATAAACATGAAGAAAATGTTGCATCTGTTCATAAACGCCTTTCAATGGAAAAGGATAAATGGCTTAGTTCCTGCCCTGACACTTTGAAAATCAACATGGAGTTTCTGCAACGCTGCATTTTCCCACGCTGTACTTTCAGCATGCAAGATGCTGTATATTGTGCATTTTTTGTACATAAACTTCACTCCCTCGGTACTCCTTTTTTCAACACTGTAAATCATATTGACGTTCTGATATGCAAAACCCTGCAACCTATGATATGCTGCTGTACGGAGTATGAAGCAGGGAGGCTTGGGAGGTTTTTGTATGAAACATTAAAGATTGCTTACCACTGGAAGGTAATTAATTTAGTTTCTTAAATTTGTGTGTGTTGATTAAAGTTCAATCAATCGACAATTGCTTTTTCTATCTCTAGTGGTTTTGGCTTTTAACTTCTGGCTATTGCTTGTTGACAGAGTGATGAGGCTATCTATGAGCGTGAATGTGGAAATATGCCAGGGTTTGCTGTGTACTATAGATATCCAAACAGTCAACGAGTAACATATGGCCAGTTCATTAAGGTCTGTTTCTACTCTTTAGGATAATATGTATTCTATACCTCTGCATTTGGTAGACATCTGGCTGACCATCTTAATCTGCTGGCTTTCCCCCGCAGCCTTTTCATGTTAGGCACTTTCTAATTTGTTGTTTGACTATGTGCTCTGGGGAAATGTTAACTGTATTTCCTCTGAATTTTTTTGTCTATTTTCTAGTATTTTCTTTGGGGATAATGCTATATCGCTGAAAGTGTCTCTGTTGCTGTCTATTTCATATCTTTATTTTTTATATATATATATATGTGTGTTTTATCTGTGCAGATATGTGTAACATATGGTGAACTTAGCATAAATTTAGCATTTATAGCCCAGAAAATAAGATTCAAGTGGTTTGCGAAATTTTGCAAGTTACTTGTTATTGTGGAGATCTTACATAAGAATTTTGACAAGTGGAGAGGAGTATAGAACAGCCATGAGCACATTCCTAACTGTTGAATTTTAAGAGACACTAACAAGCTAATTAACAATGAATGTCTTTTCAGTTTAAGCTACCTTGATCCTTCCTTTCAGAAAAATCGAAATCTTGTTTTATCATGGGGATGGGTTTGTGGTAGAGAGAATAGAATAGAGGGACAACACTCTGACAACAGAAGGAAGTGTCATGGGACACCATCGGGTGCTTGGTCTGAGTGGTTCATGACTCTTTTCTAGTTTGATTCAAATGTTTAACAATGGGATTCATTGTGCCAAACTTAATTGACGATAAGATTGGCATTATCCTTCCATTACGACGATTTGATGCCAAATGATCCTCTTTTCATTGAGGTATTTAGAACAATGGCATTCAACATTTCTTGAAAGATTGAATGAGTTATACTTCTCAGAAAAAAATTTGGTGTGTGATTTCCCTGGGATTAATATTATTTATAGCCAATAGGGGCAGGCTTGCGATCAATTGTGTGGAGTTTTGGGTGCTCAAGAAAGATGAATCATGGTTTTAAGTTCTAATCATCCGTGGAGCTACTGATCTCTGGACGAGAACATAATCCCAAACTAGGAATATAAGTTACTGTCGAATTAGCCTTGATAATATGTGAAAGGAGAGATAAAGATGAAAGAAAAGGGAGAATATACAGTCTAGTTTAATGTGGTTCACTTGTCTAGTCTGTTTCCTTGGACACAAAGACCACTAGGTACTTAGATCTTGTCCATCTATTTACAAAGTTTTCCTGTATTGAATACATAATAATATTAATTTTTCCCATCCATCTATTTACAAAAATGCTTCTGTATTGAATACATAATAATATTAATATTAAATACTGCATAGTTGTTCTTGATTTTCAACATATATTTTAAAATGGCCATTCATTGAAGTTGTTTTTGCCAAATTTGAGGCTACAGAAGATGCTATATCCTTGTTCTTCATTCTGTATCTTTTCAACTTTATCGATGTTTTCCATTCATGAAGTTGGGGTTAACAATGGTTTCTATACCTTGTTGAAGTTAATTTAAATCTGAGGTGATTCGACATCAGCATATCCTTTTTTTTTCTTTGATACTATTAAAAGGATTTTCTGATATGATCTGCTTAATTACATGCATTATTGTAGTTTGATCTGAACTTCAAACTTAGGACCTTATGGACAATTGCCTATCCATGAGATTTAATGTGACTTCTTCCTGAAGGGCAAGAGACTACTTCCTCTTGTATAACAGAAAGTTGTATACCTGTAAGTTGGCAGCTTTTATCAAATCTGCTCTCTTGGTTTCATATATTACATAGCATCTTTCTCTTGATTTTATTAGATGTCGGAGATATTGTGGTGTTGCTTGTCAACTTGCATATTTACAATTCTGAATTTTAATGTATGACCTTCTATCTCTTATGTTATCATATTTTAATGCTGATAAATTGTAACTGTTACTGTTTTTGTGATAGGTACACTGGAAGTGGAGTCAGAGAATATCACGCTTACTGATTCAGTGCTTGGAATCAACTGAGTATATGGAAATTCGAAATGCGCTCATTTTGTTGACAAAAATTTCTGGTGTATTTCCAGTTACTAAAAGAAGTGGAATTAACCTTGAGAAGAGAGTAAGAGATTATGAGGATAATAAACATTCGTTTTTGTTGTATTTGATTTACTTATTTTCCTGATTTAACTGTGGGATTCCCCTTTTGTACTCGTCACAGGTTACTAGAATCAAGGGTGATGAAAGAGAGGATCTTAAGGTGTTGGCAACTGGTGTGGCTGCAGCTTTGGCGGCTAGAAAGGTCAGTGGCCTTAATACTGTGTTGAGTTTTTTCTCGATACAAATTCTTAATAGGATTTATGTGATTGCAGCCATCATGGGTTACTGATGAAGAATTTGGCATGGGCTATCTTGAAATAAAGCCTCCATCAGCTCCTTCAAAGTCTATATCTGGTAACTTGTCAACTCAAAATAATTATACTCCAAATGTTTTGCAAGGTGACTCTGCTGAAGGTAGAGTTTCTGTCACTCTAACCCATCCAGTAGAATCTGGGAATTCAACTAGAGAACAGATATCAAAAGCAAAATTTTCTGATTCTAAGCCAGAAAAAACAGAAAATGTCGCCAATGTAAAACCTGATCAAGGTCATCAGAAGATGAAAGTTGGTCCATTGGTTAATGGGTCAGATGTTCAATTGGTTGCTTCCACTACTGCTTTGCAGCCAGGATCATCGAGAGCAGTAGAAAATAAAAAGCAAATGGATGAATCAACAAATAGAACATTGGATGAAAGCATGGGCAGACTTGCCCAGAAAAATTCTGTAGACTCTGAGGTACTCCCTCTTCTGTTGAATATAAATAATTAATATAGTCCTATCTTTTATGACTAATTTCTTATGGATAGTAGGCATATGTTTCATTGGCTATAGGCTAGAATTGTTGTTCTTAATTTACTTGCATAACAAAGTGATGGCCCTGTGATCACCAACCAGTTTCTTTTTACTAATGTTGGCATCTGACCAGCTGCCTTTTGGAATTTAGCAAGAATAAGGTTCTTGGAATGTTTTGAACTCTACTTCGTTGTTTAATCTATTTTTTCCAGATTGAAATTTATTTTTTTTCCCTTTTGTAAATCCTTACTGTGTGAATGCGCTAAAGAAATTTTTTTATCAGTATGTCGATATTGTTCAGACCTTTAATTAGGAAGTGGGGATGGTCTGATTAAGTTCAGCACTTTGGCAGTTGTCTTTTGACCTTCCCGTTTTCTGCTGATGCAATGGACTTGCCACCATAGGTTAAGATGAGTTGATTTTGCCCTCTGGAAGAGGGTAGCTTTTCTGCCCCTAAGGTCTTGTAAATAATCACCCAAATCAGTATAAGTTCCTTGTTCTGCTTTGTACCTTAATGTTTTTTCATTCTGCAGCTGCATGCTACTGAATTTTGTTTTAACTCTAATAAAGTATCATGGATTTGATATGCGTTCAACATTTTATTAGCAGATAGGTGGTTTTCCTTCAGTTTATATTTCCATGTTGGAAGATTATTAACCAACTTGCAGTTTGGAGCCATTTAAATCAGAATTGTTACTGGAGTAAATGCAAAAAATGCTCAGTTTAAAAACATATGGGTTATTGTTGGAGTAAATGTGTATACTGCTTTTCAGTTTACGTAGGTGTCAAGTTATTCAAGAGATTGATTATTTTTTCATTACATATTTATCATAAGAACAAACTGGCTAACTGGATTGTAGACCAAGCTGTTTTGTTTTGCACCCGCAAATAGAAAATCGCTATTTGTTGTTACAGTGAACCCCATAGAGGGTTTGCACAATACTAAAAGAATAATAAAATGTTGTTGGATGAATTTTCTTTTTGCTGCAATTGATCACTTTCCAATGTGTTATGATTGATACACAAATGAGAGCACACTACAATCATGTTGTATGTACCCCAAAGGAAGAAAATCCTTGGATCATTTTGTTGTAGATTCTGCATCAGACATTCAAGGCCTTATCAGTGAATAATCATGATGTTTTTGTTGTCCAAGAATAAATTCTTTTGATCTGCTTTTTCAGAATCTTTAAAAATTCATCACATATTTGATTTTTTATGAAAAATATTTAATACCATATTTTTATCACATATTTGATTTTTTATGAAAATTATTTAATACCGTATTTTGCTTTTTAGTTAAAAGTCCCAACAAGACGTTCGGGGTCTGCCGGAACTGTTGCTAAGACATCAAAACAAGATCTTGTAAAAGATGACTACAAGCCTGGAAAAGCTGTTACCAAAACTTCTGTTTCTTCCATAAGTGAAAAAGAAATACCTGGTCATTTATCTGAGGGCAGGCAAGGGGCAGGCATGGTTGTTTCTTCTGCACTGTTATCCAATGGCAATTCTGTTCCAGTATCAGGAAAAGGTTTCACCTCATCTGCAAGAACTTCTGATGCTCATGCTGGTGAACAGAGGGCTGATGTTGGAGCTCCCAAAATGGTGGTTAAAGATGATTCAGCTGAAGTTGCAGATACACTTAAACCCCCTTCACGACTTCCTCTTTCTCCTAGGCATGACATTGCTTCAAAGTCAGCTGACAAGTTGCCAAAGAGGGCAAGTCCAGCTGAAGAAACTGATAGATTAACTAAACGGCAGAAAGCTGATACAGAATCAAGGGACGTGGAGGTCGATGCTCGGTTTTCTGACAGAGAAAGATCCATGGATGCTCGAACCACTGATCTTGATAAGATTGGAATTGATGAACAAAGTGTCTATAGGACCACAGATAAACCTATTGACAGGTCTAAAGATAAGGGCAATGAAAGATATGACAGGGAATACAGAGATCGGTCAGACCGACATGATAAATCTCGCATGGATGATATTATAACAGAAAGATCAAGAGACAGGTCAATGGAAAGATATGTAAGAGACCGTTCTGTTGAGAGAGGGCAAGAAAGAGCTACTGAAAGGAGCTTTGAGAGGCTAACCGAAAAAGGAAAAGACGATAGAAACAAAGATGACAGAAACAAGTTGAGGTATATGGATACAGTTGCTGAAAAGTCCCATTTAGATGATCGATTTCATGGGCAGAACTTGCCTCCGCCACCACCATTACCTCCTCATGTGGTTCCCCAATCATTTAGTGCCACTAGAAGAGATGAAGATGTTGAGAGAAGGTTCACCACTGGCAGACACGCTCAGAGACTCTCTCCAAGGCATGAAGAGAAGGAAGGAAAGCGATCAGAGGAAAATTCCCTGGTCCCACAAGATGACATAAAACGTAGACGAGAAGATGATTTTCGAGATAGAAAGCGTGATGAGCGAGAAGGGTTGTCATTGAAGGTATGCATTGGATTTAGTCATTGATTCATTTTCATAAAATCTGATGTTACTATCTGGTGAATTTGTTGAACCTGCACTTTGAAACACTAGTAATTGGGGAATTGCCTTAAGGTGTCTTATGTCAAATCATGCAGTCTTTTCAATCATATTGGTTATTCAGGCCCATTTTCTAGAAAAGGGTCCAGAAAGATGGAAAGGAAATTGTTTCTTATAGTTCTGTTAATTAAATTAGATATGGATGATGTAACCAAAATTGCTATTTCAATGATCTTTTTCAAATCTTATATTTTCTTCATAAATGGGCATATGGCTCAAGAACCACAGGTGTTAGCTAATTTATTTGCTAATCTACATCTTTAAATGTTTTGCAAAGATTCTAGCACAACTAGTTGTACATACGAATGTTCCAATTACGGTGGAAATTTGATGAACATTCACTTTTTTCTTTGCAGTTCTTTACCCCTCGTATTTGTTTGTCAAAAGTTCTAATTGAATGCATTTTTTTCCCTATGTGAATATGGACTTTAAAAGTATTTCCATCTTGAAATTACCTACTTTAGGGTTACTAAGGTCCCATGTCATTATCTAGAAAACCTCCTTTGATTTTAATTTTAGCCTTTACTTTGGGGTTAATACCAATGTCACATGTTTCGTAGAAAACCTTTGGTTTTAATTCAACCTCAGGGGCATCTGTGATTTTGTAACAAACAAGTCCTTTTATCAGCATTTTAGCTTGTAATTTTACTAAATAATGATTATAATCACAAAGTAATTTCATATATTGATTAATTTTGTTTATTAGAACATACCTAATTAAAGTTTAATTACCGACAATGTGGTTAACGATGTATTTTCCTAGTTATTAAACCAACGGGATTTTGGAAGTCTTTGTTAAGCAGTGGAACTATATTGATCATGGTGTAATTGACTTATTTGTTTTTAGTGTTTTAAGTTCTCGTCTCCTTAAATTTTACAAAGGGTCGTACTTCCCTTTGCAATTGTTAAGAGAGGGGATGAAGATATAGTTGGCAGTCCAAAAAGTTCAATGGTTCTATCTTCATGTGGTATCTCATCCTATCAGTATACAATTATAGCACAAGTATTGGCACTTTTGTGAGTGAGACTTGACTTTAAAGATGGTTGATCAATAATCATATCTGATATAAATGTAAGATCTCTGTAGGTGGAAGAGAGAGAAAGAGAGAAAGCATTGAAGGAAGAAATGGATGTTAATGCAGCTTCTAAGAGACGAAAACTGAAGAGGGACCATATTCCATCTGGAGAAGCTGGTGAATATTCCCCTGTTGCCCCACCTCCTCCTCCCATCACTATTGGAATATCACAGTCTTATGATGGAAGAGAAAGGGGAGATCGAAAGGGAGCTATGATCCAGCGCTTGGGTTACTTGGAGGAGCCTCCAATGAGAATGCATGGTAAAGAATTACCAACCAAGATGACTCGTCGTGATGCAGACCCGTATCCTGAAAAGCTTTAAATGCCTCTAGACATCTGCCTTTTATTATGTGATGTTTACTTGTGCTTGTGTGACCATCTATTTCTGTTGTGTGGGTACATGATTAGTTGAGACTAATGATTCTTCCATCTTTTGACCGTGCCTGCCAGTGAAGGGCTTGTCATTTCTGTTTATAAATCAACATTTTTCTGCAAAAGCTACTGTCTCGTTATTGTCAAATCGGTCACCTGGGGAACTGCTGCTTCAAAATAAATTCCCTTTGATGAGATGCTGGAGTAGTTGTAGTCTTGATTAAACTTTAGGATGGTGATTTATATTGCAAATCCTTAACCAGTTTGCAGGATGTATGACCGAGAATGGGATGACGATAAGAGGCAGAGAGGCGAACAGAAGCGGAGGCATAGGAAATAATTCTCAGCTATGGCTCAAAAACTTTGCTCACTTGGTGCATAATGGCCATCATCGATGACGTGGTTGAATGATTTTCCAGTTGTATCAACTCCAGATGGCTTTTAATGGTCCTCATGTAAACATCATGAAATGGCTTCCATTATTTATGCCATTTTTGTATGATCTTGTAAATTGTGGACTTCGTTTAGTGAACGTTATTAAATATTTGTCAGTTCGGCTGCTCATGAAATGTCGATATATAATTAGTGGTGCGCTGAGGCTAAGTTTATTGCAGCTTACCCTACAATAATTTATAAAAAGCAAAATAGATAGACGAAACCGAAAAGACAACTTTTGAAGCATGATGTGAGTTTCAGCACAAGGCACGCACGTTGAAATGTGATTGAATGTGTTAAAAGATATTATATATTCATTTTATTCTTCAAAATAATTAACCTATTATTGTGATGAGATGTTATCAAAAGTGTGCATGGCAACTTAAAAAGTTTTTTAAAAATAGTAACAAATATTTTAATTTTTAATTTGTTTCCAAATTGTAGTTTGGAATTAATTTTTAATTTTTGTTATGTTACATGAAATACTAAAATATTAACTTTTCTTTAGAACTTCCTCACTAAACTTGGAGGCTCTCACCTTTGTCTAGAATTCACAAGATTTGGTTGAAGAGCCGTTGTTCGAGCACATCTCCATCAATCGCTCGGTTAAACATTCATCTGAATTTGGACTTGTGACGAAATTTGAAAAATAGAACCCTAAAAATTACGCTGAGCCAGTTTGATTACCTTTTACTAGTCAATAATCTGAACGTAAGGAGTCCATCAGGATTATGCATGCTTTCATTTGAAGAACCAACTAATTTATTCAAAAACCCAAATGATCTAATGTAAATCCCTTGATGGCCAATGATTTCCAATTTTAGCAACTTAATTCTCTCATTTTTTTTCTTCAATGCAAAGATCAAAGGAGAGCATAACTGAAAGTTGTGTCAAAAGAATTAAGTACGAGAAGAAACTAAGGTAATAAGGAACAGGCAGAGATCAGAGGTACTTTGGACTCGATGGGTTTGGATTCTAATCACATAATATCTACCACTCTCAAGTCCATTTTCGCTTTAATTTTTCTTCATGTTGTTAGTTTATGTCTCAAAGAAATGTTTTTTAAGTTTTTAAATGTTTAATATTTAGAGACTCTTGACCAAGTTTTATATCTAATTATAAAACTCTTAATACCCTGTAAGTATACAAACCGTATTTTTTAGTATAAGAGGTCATCTTTCCCAAGAGAATTATGCAAAAGTTACAATTCGAACCAAAATTTGTCCAAGGTACGAGAAATTGATTTTTTTAATCGAAGTAAATAATAGAAATTTAAAACAAAATAATAAAAGAAAACAATCAAACAAATAAACAATGAGCTACCAATAAAATTTAGGGTTTTGATCAAGATAGAATACTTACAACTCATTCTTTCCTTATTTTGTTTCCTTTAATCTTGTTGTTCAATTATGTGTTTGATTCTTGATCGCGACTCTGTCGTTTCGATCTAAAGATCGATCCTTTAGAAACCGAGTCAAAAATAATTAATTCCAAAGATTGTGGTATAGAATGCAACCTCGGGTCGCCTCACTTAATTGAAACCGACGAAAAAGGTTTAAGCTAGCCTATAGATAAAAAATGCAATTAAAGTTCATAAAGGAGGGTTTTGTATATTGATCAAAATTGAAGAAAATAACTAAAATTAAAGAAAATTGTAAAAAGGTATCTTTTGGATTTTTGGGAATTTA
>JANVCL010000003.1:14548417-14565828 GCA_026546855.1 Erythroxylum incrassatum | reverse complement strand
GTTTAATAATCAGCTTGAGTTAGTTACAAAACTCAACTAAATAACTGATTTTTGAAAGATTAAGAAACAAGAAGAAAGAAGCAGTTATCAATAAGTGGTTGAAGACGAAGGCTATAAATACGAGTCGGAGTCGAAGACTATAGAATTTAGAGATTTTGAAAGAAGCTTAGCGAGTTAAGAAATATTATTGTGCAAAAAACTAGAGCGATCACTTTCTGTAACAAAAGCTCAAAAAATCTTTCAGTTGAAAGAAAAGCAGATAACCTGAAGAGACTAAGTGTGAAAGAATACTTATTGTAAGAGACCTGAAGAGGCTCGGTATCAAAGAATACTTGTAATGTTATGAAAGATAGTGAAATCTCAGAAAGATCTCTGAAAACTGGACGTAGCCTATGGTTTGGGGTGAACTAGTATAAATCTATTGTGTTAACACTCTTTTAACTCTCAACTCTTAACTTTCTTTTAACTTTGAATTTTCGATCTTACTATTTTCATACGAGAATTTAGAAAATATCTTACAATATTGATTTTCAATAGTTTAAGAAAAGAACAAGTTTCTTTTAGAGAAATTGTTAGAAAGGGGATCAGTTAAAAAAAATACACAATTCAACCCCCTTTCCTGTGCATTTGTATATCACTTATTAAGTCTTTATTAACGTGTGATTCACTTCACCTTGACTAAGGCTTAAAGAATCCTCTGCTGTATGTGACTAACTTCTTCCAAACCAATAATAGGATCATGTTGAGGTGTTCTTGGTGGAAAGAAGTTTGTAGCAACAAATGGTTCTGAATGTACAACATCTAGTTCAATGATTGTGAAAATAGGAAGTTTGAACGATAGGTTTCCTTTAGGGAGATCAAGGTCATCAGATCGAGGTAGCTTTCGAGCTGGTTTTCCAAGAAGGTGTAGTACATCTTTAATTGAAGGTATAGAGCTCAAAGGTCTAACGTGCATGATTAGGTGCACAAGAGTCTCTATATTGAAATTAATACCTTCAATATTGATGGTTCTGTACTGCCCTTCTGTTATTCTACCAACTACCTGAGAATTTTCATCTGTGGTGAAGCGGCCACAGTGACTTCTTGATGCTTTTGAGACATGGTGTGAAACATAGACTCCTCTCGGTTGAGCTGTATAACATGCCTCATCTATGTTCCTCACTTCTACTTCTATCTGATCTTCTGTCAGATCACCTATAATTCCTTCTAGATACATTTTCTTCTTCCCTTTATCTTCATTACGTACAATGGAAGGTCTTGGTTGAATGTCAGGTATAATCTTGATCACTGTTCTTTTTGCGATTGGGTAAATAGTGTACCTCTCCTTGGTCATCTGTGTTGGATATGGTTTTGACTTCTCATCTCGCAGAACACCATATAACCTTTTCTCTCCATGATTCAACAGATGTATTGATCGACTATTTACCAGTATTGGTTTAAATTATACCTTGACTAACCTTCTTAAGGGTTCTCTTATGATTATTGGCCTTCTACTCCTTACAGGTTCAACTTCTTCAATCATCTTCAGTTTCAAATCTTCTTTTCTCATAGGTTAAGAAGGAATAACCAGTGCTGAACTGTGTTCAACTAACTTTTTCTTTTGTTAAACATCAATTGTAATACTCTTTCTCTTACTGGTTTTCTACTTCTTACTTTCTTCTACCAGCCTAGAAGGGGTTTTTTTTATTGAGGTTGAGGTTTCTTTCTTTGAAACATCAACTTCCTCTTAATTTCTATTTCTTTAGTCAATTTTGCTGGCTCCTCTTGCAAAATTGAGACTAAAGATCTAGTTGCCTGTGGTGCTTTCTTTCCAGAATCTCCACTATGAGTCAGACCTTTCCTTTTCTTTTGTTCCTGTTGCTGCAGGGTTAATAGTCTTGGTTGTTTAGGTTTTTCGGAATGAAGTGTCTCCCCCTTTCTCTTTAAAGACACTTGTTTCTCAAACTGTTGCACCTGGCTTTCTTCTCTATGAGAAATCGTCTTAACTTTCTTTGATTCATCTGACGGTTTCTTCTTTTCTTCTGTAGACATTCTTCCAATGGATTAAGATTTTGTTTTCCTTATGGAAGTTACCTTTTCACTCAAACAGCTTTTGACAGTACGCTCCTCCTCAATCCTTGCTTTCGTCATAGAATTCGTATCCTCCTTTTCTTGATTCTTCAAGCCCATTTTACCGACAGTTGTCACATTAATGATGCTTTTAATGTTCATCTTCATTCTATTTCCTCTCTCAAGAAAAATTGTAGAATCTCTGAAGAGTCTTGTTAGTAACATACCATATGGTAGGGCCTTAAAGTCTTTCTTCGACTTCACCATGTAATTGAGGATTAGGTATGGAAGATCTATGGGCTGGTGGTTGAGTAGATGGAATGGACATTGCTCATCTATTGTTGTCATTGCATTCTTTGATCCTGTTCTTAGTAGAACACAATGGAAGAGTAGCACACGTAGAACCCTAGCCTTCGGCATAAGAGCTGAGGCCTTCTTCTCCTTTGGGTCACTACATCCATAGAGTTGTTGATTGATATGTGCCTTCTCTACACTGACTTAAGTCATCCATCTTATTTTATGAGCGACCTTTGCTCCAACACATAGACACTCAGTAGCTTTCTTGATTGACTCTAATGTCACAATGACCGACAATCTATCCACCACTGATACTAAAGTATCTTCTACTACCTTTGCATTCTTCTAGAAGTCTTATACTTCATTCAGGTAAACTGTCTCATGGATCTGAAAGAAGTTCTTCCATCCAGTTGAATCAATCTCTGGTTCGATGTCCATCTGGTTGTTCTCCAAGGAATCGAAATCAACGTGTCTTCTATAAGTCATTGGTTGCTCCATTTATATCTGTAGTCAACAAAAACTAAACACACAAATGTATTTCTCAAGGTGATGATGTTAGTTTCTGATGTGAGAGTGTGAGCAATGAGAACTTGATATCAAAAACAGAGCAATGAAATATTTTGTTGAGAGTTATTTAAAAGTCAATTTCAGGGTATTTGATTAAGCCCAAGTTTATCATATAAATTGGCAACACTTTCATAGCTTTTAACACACTTTTTGACTCTTAATTTTTGATTTTGTGCTTAAATTAGTTCTTGAGTGTGAGCTTATATTTTATGCAATTTGATAGTAAAAATTGTTACAAATTTCCATTAATTGCTTTATAAATTTTCTAAGGACAATTGATACTACAAATTGCTATTTTTGATCATAGGAGTCTAAGGAGTAAGATGAGTCAATATGAGGGCGTGAGCTCCAGAACGTCTACCGCGGCACAGCAAGAAGAAAGCTCATCGTGGCGTAAGCTAATTATCTCGCCGCGGCGCACTATGAAGGAATATCTCACCGCGGCGTAAATTAATTATTTCAGCACGACGAGTGATCCAGAAAGTGCACGCCGTGGCGCAACTCTCTCATCACCGCAACGAACATTTGGGTATCTAGACTAAATTTGAAAAATTCTCTCACTATTCCCCGCGACCCATCCTTTAAAAACCATGCCAAATTAGGTTAAAAAAGAATTCATTCGGCAGGAAGTGAAGATATATCCCTCGGTTGACACCCCGATGACTATTATTACCTCTCATCCGCGACCATCATCCGCCACCTACGATTAGTTTCATTGTCTACTTCATCGAATGTCGCTACTGCTACCATGGGTGACATCGAAGCTTCTGCAGTTGTGAAGGTTTCTGGAGTCATGCATGGCTAGATCATCATTCCCTCTTGAAAATGTGGCAATGGCTTAAGTTCACCAGGCTTTAAAGGGTAGTTATTTTTACATTGTCAAGTTTAACTGCATAGTTGTAAATTTCTAAGTTAGGGTTTATGGTTGTGTAGTTAAATTAGCTTGGTTAGAGTTTAATCAAGTGTTGAACGATGTCTTGTGTTATAGATTTGGTTATATGTAGAACTTTGATGCTTAATATATGAAGTTTCATATATGTCTTTTTGGTGATTGTGTTAATTCTCTTTTATCTGCCTAGTTATGTTTGATGTCGAGATTATACTTGATCCAATTTAACCACTTGCATTAACTTGTCCATTTCACACACTAAGATGCATTTAACAATGTTTTAAGAAATGGAGTTCATTGATTAAAACCTTGGACTTAAAGAGTTCTTTAAGGTTTATTATTCGAAAAACTTAGTGAATCTCACTCCTAAAACATTTGTTTTGAACCATGATAGCCAAAGCTTGTTTTCAAGAGGACTTTATCATATTCGATTATTGTTTGAGTTTTCACTTTCCATTTTCCCAAAAATCCAAAAATACCTTTTTTATACATTCTTCTTTAATTTAGTTAAATTTTCTTAATTCCTACCAATGATCCAAACCTCCTTTTTTATCAACTTCATTTGCATTTTTGACAATTAGGCTAGCTTAGACCTTTATCGCTAGGTTCCGACTAAGTGAGACGACTCGAGGTTGCATCCTATATTGCAATTCTTGGAATTAAATTTTTGATTCGATTTCTAAGGGATTAATCTTAAGATCAAACGAAAGGGTCGATCAGTATTCCAATTCATCTGGTACGTTTTAGAGACATATGTTGTCAATTGTTTTGGACATTGTCGACAAATTCTTTGAGGTATTTATAGACGATTCTCTATTTTTGGTAATTCCTTTGATGAATATTTACGTACATTGACTCTTATGCTTGAGTGATGTATTGAATGCAATTTAACACTGATTTAGGAAAAAAGTCATTTTATGATAGATCATGGCATTGTTTTGGGGCATGTAGTATCACATAAGGGCAAAGAGGTGGATAAAGCAAAAATTGATTTAATTGCTAGTTTGTCACTCTAACATTAGTTAAGGGTATTAGAAGTTTTTTGGGCTATGAAAAATCTCCCATCCTTTGTGTAATTGGCTTTGTAAAGATGTCCCATTTGTGTTTGATGATGAGTAACTTGAAGCATTCAATATTTTAAAAGAAAAGTTAACTTCGACCCCTATAATTATTGCACCCGATTAGGCTTTTACCTTTGAGATTTTGTTGATGCTTTGAACTATGCCATTAGAGCCATTCTTGGCCAAAGAGTTGAAAAACTCTTGCACGTGATTCACTATACGAGTCTGTCATTGAATGATGCTTAAGTGAATCACACAACAACTGAGAAAGAAATGTTAACCGTGGTTTTTGAACTTGATAAATTTATATTATATTTGACATGTTCTAAGGTTATTGTGTTTTTAGATCATATTGCTTTAAAATATCTGTTGAATAGACCATAAGCTAAACCTAAACTCAATAGGAGGGTTCTAATGTTGCAAGAGTTTGATGTGAAAATTAGGGACAAGAAAGGTAGTGAGATTTTGGGACAAGAAAGGTAGGAGGGTTCTGATGATCACCTTTCTAGGTTACACCCTAATGATGGTAATTCACACATTACACCTCAGAATGCTTTTGAACAATTTCATAATGAAGATTTATTTGTGTTTTCATATATATATCTAAATATATATAAGATAAAGATTGGATTTAAATAACGATTGATTGTAGAATGTAAACTGATATAAATATCTTTGTAGTTTAGTTTGTGAAATCAACTATAGTACTTAAGTATATATATACTTATATATATATATATTGTTAGTCTTTCCATTATATTAATATCAATTTTTATAAAATTACTTTTAGAAATAATTTAAAAATAATAGATAAAAATAACATGAATCTCGTAATTTTTATCTTATTGTATGTTAATTTATGAATTATAATGATTTGATGGACCTTTTTATGAATTAGTTAACTAAACAAATGTAGATAAAGAATATTTTTAATTAAATATGTTACAAATTTATAGGGTGGGTAGATAAAAATTTACTACGACATTTTATTTTGAATATACTTACCCTCTATATAAAGAGAGGAGATCCTCTAGCCCCTTTCCATGGCGCTATTTTGTCCCCTCTTATTTGAATCATTCATTTATGTGGGGGTTCTATTTTATCCCTCTCTCATCTGAGTCATCCATTTATGAATAGATGATTCAGATAAGAGAGGGACAAAATAGGGCCAAGCTAAGGGGGACAAGAGATTTGGGGCCTTACCTAAACTTTGTATAACTTGACTCGTTAATTTGAAGAAATTTAAAATTTGATAGGGCTAAAATGAAGTAATAAGAGGTATAGAATAGCTGCACTTGTACTTAAGAACTGATGTCATTTTTCATACGTGTCCATACGAAGCATCACACGTCAGGATCTCCATTTTTATCCGGTTCCACACTTTTATCTAAAATATCCGAAAACAAACTCAAGGCAATCACTCAAGAATGGCTTGCTTATCTTGTCACTCCGTTACCAAAGCATTTGTCTATGGCTCTCTTCCTTTTAGCAGCAGCAAGAATAATAACAGCAATAACTCCACATCTTCACAACCCAACTCAGATCCCAAGCATTCAAATCCTTTAGAAAAACCAAAACCCAAAACCACAATAACTTTACCTCTAAACCAAACTCAACGTCAAAGCAAACTGTACCAACAACTTGCTCTCTTCCAGCTTGAACATGCAATTGGCGCTGGCAGTTATCGTGATTCTGAGCACAGGTATCATTCACATACAAACATAGATGCTATTCTTGTTTCATGTTCACTGCCACTTATCTCTAAATTTCTTTTCTTCAATCTTCCTATGAATCAACTTTTAATTTTTTTCACCTCGAATTACTTCATCAGTCCTATTCAGTAGTAAAGGAACAGCTTGAATGTGAATACTTAGATATATTGTACCATTTATAGTGCTTTGTTTCACACCAAGGAAACGTAGGGGGTCAAGCAAGAGGAAATCCAAAGAGCTGTCGCAGAATTCTCGGGGTCCCATGGAGGGATCAATAGAGAAGAAGCTAGAGGAGACCGGAGATTGGCTTGTCAATAAAACAGAGGAACAAATTCGCTCCACTGGTACTTACTTTGATCACTATCGTAATTTCATAGTAATTAGGTTCTCTTTTCATAAGAGAACTTGTTATTGAATTGCAAGCTATTTTAACTATTAACAAAGTAATAGTGGACAGACTTTAACTTCCCCATGGGGATTTTTTTCTGGACTGCTTCTGTCAATTTCCTTAATCATTATTGTGACTTTCCCTTATCCTTCATTAACACACACAATTCACCAACAGATGAGGTTGAAAAATGAATTTTTTTTTCTTTGTCAAATTGGTAATTGATGTTAGAGCCCAGAGCAGTTGGAACCTTTCGCATTGTCAGTGAACCATGACGGATGTATTTTTTCTAGCAGGTTTACTGGTATGTTAGCTGAAATAGTAACAATCCTAGCATTTGAATGGTTTTGACATTTTATCAATTTGAAGGTAAGGGATTTCTGATGTTCACGTTCCAGTGGATTCTTCCAACTTACATTTTGTTGTTCCTGATGGCTTCTGGCGTCATAAAGATACCACTGGAGTCACCATTACTTGATGACCTGATCATGTAAAACTGTCTCCGCTGCGGTTGCCTCTACTGGTCGGTATTACTCTACATAGATAAATCGGTCTCACTCACCGTAGCTCTAATGTGTGGACCAAGAAAGAGTTGTTATTTCTTTTATTGATGATGTGTGGATAGTGTTCAGTAAAAGAGTTGTCTTTTTTCTGTCGTTTATTTCTTTTATTAAAATTGGAGGTGGGACATCCGGTGATATATGAACCTGTATGTTAGGTTAAAAATGTAAATATCCGCCAACTATATCAAAATAACTCGATGACATAAATAGGCTTTCATGATTAACTTAAATTCCAATAATCACAAGTGAGTAAAGGTTTTGCGTTAAAAAATTAACAATTATTATTGAGAGTATGCACAGGTAAATTAAAGAATTATAAATGTTATTATAAAAAGGAAATATTTCAGATAAATAATTAAAGTTCAAATAAACAATTTAAAATAGTAATAAAATTAAAGAAGCAGAAAATATAATAGTTTTATGGTTCTGTTTTTCCTGCGTTCATAGAAAAGGAAAGGTATTTAAATATATCTATTATTTTTGAAGAATGAAGAATGCATTAATTAGTAGAAGTTGCAATTAGTTTGAAAAATCATATAGCAGGAAAGCATCATCCCATACAATCTTTATGGAAGATTATATCCAGCGTGGAAAAGATGATTAAGTTTTCAGGAGATTAGTCAAAATCAACGAGCATTTTGACGCATTTTCTAGTTTCTCTCTTTCCATAAGCATAAATAGTTATTGAAAAAATTCAAAGGAGACTTAGCAAATGGACTAATACATTTCTTTCCTCTCTCTAAGAAATTGGCCTAAGCCGTTGAGAAAACAATGAGAGATTTCTTATGGGATAAAGCAAATGAAAATTCAGGCATCCTTAAAGTCAAATGGGCTGATTTGTGTAAACCCAAGGGGGTGGTTAGTAATGATTTCAATAAGAGTTGCTAACAATCTCTTTTTGATAAAAAAGTATTTGGAGAATGATTCAAGACAAACATTCATTGTGGATGAGATGATGTCGAGCAAGTTTTAATCTTATAGAACCTTCAATATTTTTGCAAGTTGATCTGTCGTTTGTCTTTGGGTTTAACCCTTGGAAGTCGAATCAAAAATTTAATCCCAAGGATTGCAATTTTGAGTCGTCTCACTTAATCGAAACCTAATGCAATAGATCTAATCTAGCCTAATTATCATGAAATGCAAACTAAATTGCTTAAGAGGGGGTTTTGGTTCTTTGAGAAAACTAAAGTTGAGCTAATTGTAAGAAAAGTATGTAAAAAGGTATTTTTGGATTTTCGAAAAAAAGAAATTGAAACCTAAAACAATTATCAAATGTGATAAAATCCTCTTGAAAAATGACATTTGGCTTTTATAGTTCAGAACAAATCTTAGTGGGAGTAAAAATCACTAAGTTTTCAAATGATAAACCTTAAAGAACTCTTTAAGTCCAAGGTTTTAATCAATGAACTTCATTTCTTAAAACCTTGTTGAATGCATAAGTGGCCAATTTGGATTAAGCATCATCTCAATATCAAACACAACTAGGTGGATAAAAGAGAATTAACAAAATCATAAAAAGACATATATGAGACTTCATATATTAAAGATCTAAGTTCTACATCAATAAACCCAATAACACAATACATTGTTCAACACTTGATTAAAACTATAATCAAGAATATCTAACTACAAAGCATAAATCCTAACTAAGGAGTTCATAACAATGTAGTTAAACATCAATAAACTACTCTCCTTTCAAGCCCATCAAACTCAAGCCATTGCTACATCTTTAAGAGGAAATGGTGCTTAGCCAAGCATTGTTTCGGGAGAACTCACAACTGGAAACCCACCAAGAGCATCTATGGCAGCAGTAGCAGTAGATGAAGGTGGCAATGAAAAATGGAATGAAGTGATGGATGAAGGTCAAGTTGAGTAAGAGAGACGAGAGTGTGTATGTTCTTGATGTTTCTGTCGCTTCTCTCCCTCTATAGTTGACTGCTTGGTAACCTAATTTGGTAGGTTTTTAAATGAAGGATGATTGGGCCGGGTCACACAATGGGTGATTTTTCCAAATATGGTTCGGGTTTTCGAAGGTTCGTCACAGCGACAGATAAGTTTGTCGTGGCGTACTTTTTCCGAAAGGTTTTGTCTCATTGCTGGATCCTTCGCTGCGGCAAACTTTACCCGAGAGTTTAGCTTAGATTCCTTTGTATTTCACCACGACGACAGATCTACTTTGTCGCGACGAACTTTTTGTAGCGCCTTTTTCTCTTGTTGACTTCACTTCAGCCTTCTTTGACTTTACACCTTCTTATTGAGTCCCTTCTCCTTGAGGTTCCTACAATCAACAATGGTAGTTTGTAGTATCAATTATTCTCAGAAAAATTAATTAGTGCAGTTAATACTAATTTGTGACAATTTTTACTATCAAACTACATAAAATAAAAGTGCACACTCAAGATTCAATTTAAGCACAAAATCTAGAAATAGGAGTCAAAAAGTATAGCAAAAGCCATGAAAGTGTCGCGAATTTATATAACAAACTTGGGCTCAATCACTACTCTAGAGGAGCAACAAATGCTGAATTAAGCATGGAGTAAGGTCGCAGGTGATCGAGGCTCCTTTGAGAAGTTACGTTATATATCTCCTATTGCAGATGATGCACTAGTCTTTCCACATCCTAAAGTGTTACAAATGGGAGCCAAGAAGTGGAATATATATTTGGCTGGTTGTTTCTTTGAAAAACAACAACTTTTCTAGTAATGAATCAATGGGTAAATGTTTACTAAAGAAAGCTTGGCTTATAAAACTATCTAGTAAGTGAAGATGGGCTCTTCATCTTCATATTCAATATCGAGGAGATGGTGTAGAGAGTTTTGGTCCTAGCCAATGGCACATCCAATGAAAACTGTTGTCACTAGAGAAATGGAAGTTTGGGGGTATCCTTAGATAAAGTTGACCTATAGATTATCCCAATATGGGCGAACTGCTATTGATTTCCTTTGGAATATTAGTCCTCAAAAGGTTTAAGCTACCTTACAAGTTCCCTTGGGTGGCCATTAGCGCTTGATGACAACATTGCCAATCTAAAAAGAATTGGCTTTACGTGAGTGTTGATTAGGGTGAGTCAGCAAAGAGAGCTACTAGACTCGATGCAAATCATGAGGTTTAATATAAAGGGGGAACCTGTAAAGGACTAAATCAAGGTGTCTTATCATTGGAAGACACTCAAGAAAGGTTGAAGAAGGTTTGGCAATCAAAGACACGTTTTTCTTTGTAAAATAAAGTCACTAACTATGATGAAACAATTGAGGATTCATAGTCATAAGTGGAAAAAGAAACTTCAGTAAGGCTTATCCCTTGAAAGACAATATAGTAGATAATACTTCTTGAGAGAATATAGGGAACAAGTTGCACCTTAACGTAAAACCTATAATTGATACCTTTAAACAAGACTCTTTTATACTAGAAGGGAAAACATAAAGGGACATGCTAGAAGATCTAACTCCTTGTTAAAAAGTGAAAGCAACACATGAAATAGAGGGTGAGGTAAGTCCTAACTTAACACATCTTGAATGTACGCTAAAAGAGGTAAAAGCTAGCCTTAGTCCTCGTTCTAGTAATCATATAACTAGGAGGAAGAAACGCAAAACCAAAAAACATTAATGGATTTAGTAATATGGAACATTAGAGGTTTAAATACCCAAATAAGTAGATGACACTCAAAGATATTTTAGTACAAAGAAGTCCATATTTTTTTGGTTTCATTGAGCCTAAAGTAAAAAAAAATCTTTATAAGAAAGGACTTTGATTTTTGTAAAAAGAGTGGTTTACCGTAAGAAATCACTCATACCATCCCAATGGTAGAGTAATTATGACTTGTTATCCCTCTCAAATACAACTAAAAAGCTGGAGCAGCTTATATCGGTTTGTGTATTGTGAATTGGTATTAAAAGATTCAAACTTACCTCTATGTTGGCAATTGGGAATTTTTGAAGAGCTAATCTCTGGGATAATCGACAGAGAATTGGTGCTAATATGAATACCCTTTAGATGCTGCAAAGTGAATACCCCTTGGATGCTAGTAAGAGACTACAATTGCACTTTACACTCCTCTGAAATAGAAAACAACTTGAGATATGCTCCTTTTAGATTCCATGAATTACCCAACCTTACCTCTATTTTGGGTCTAATGGATCTTAGATTTATAGGCTCACTTTACACTTAGAGCAATCATCAAAGTAGGAATAGATTCATTCAAAGGAAGTTAGATAGTTGTCTAGTAAATGGATCTTGGCTCAACTCTTATCTCGAAAGTTATACATACTTTGGTAACACCATGATATTTAATCACACTCCTCTTGAAATTGAATTAAACTAGAAAAAGTGTAGAAGGAAGGCTTCCTTTAAATTGTTCATCTCTCTTCTTTAATATCCTCATTTCAAACACGTGGTAGAAAAAGGATTGAATATAGATTACAAGGGTTCCTATTGTTATAAATGCTAAAAAGGATTAAAACTAAATATAAGAAGTTATTGAAGAATAAAGTAGATAAAATTATGCATGATAAAAGATAAGCATTTAAGGCTCTTAATTGAGCTCAAAAAGCTCTTAAAATGAATCCACATGAGCCTATACTAAAAGATAAGGAAGCATTAAACCTGAGAAGGTATTACAAGATCCTGAAAACTTACAATCTATAATCGAGACAGAAGTCTGAGATCTTGTGGTTATGGGAAGGAGAAAGAAAACTCCAAATTCTTTCATAATGTAATATAGGGAAGGAGAAACAAGGGACATATTCCCTCATTAAGAGACTCCAATGGTAACTTATTCAATGATCAGTATAAACTCAAGGAATCACTTTAGCAGCATCCTGGGAAGAAGTAGTGAAGTTAAAGCCCTTCCTAATGATCTTACCAATTCCCTCTGAGGTTCTTTATCCTCCCATCACACTACCTCCTTGATAAAGAAAGTCACCCTATAAGAGATCAGGTTTGTCTACCTTTCATCCATATAAAGCATCTAGACTTGATGGACACAATGTTATATTTTTCCACACCTTTTTAACCAAATTGGAACTATGGTAACTAAAGCAGTTCTTCAATTCTTCAATACTGGTAAGATACTACTTGAATTGGACAAAACTTATATATGTCTTGTCCCTATGGTCTCCAATCTTACTAGCCTCAATGATTGTAGACCTATTTCTTGTTATAATGTTGTATATAAATTGATTTTAAAAATAATTACAAATAGACTAATGCACTTTCTAACTACAGTAATCTTTGTCCAGGAGCCTACATATGTGGTAGAAGCATTGGTGATAACATTATTGTTGCACAAATTCAAGCCTTGAAATCTTTTGAAAAGAGCTTAGGGATTGAGGTAAGGAGGACCATTTTCTCCTGACCTATTTGCAATTACAATGGAGAACTTGTACAAAGTCACTTCACTGAACATTACAAACACTCTTGCTTTCAAGTTCCATCATAAATGCAATAAACTCCAAATTTCCTAGTTATCCTTTATTAGTGATCTCTTAATGTTTTATGGAGCAGACTATGATTCAATAAAGTTTCTTATTAGATCAATGGAGACCTTTAAGGAAGTTTTAGGGTTAAGTTTCAATTATGTGATGATTTCTATACTTTCGTTAGTTATAAAAACTTACAATGCCAAGATAATCCCTCCTTTACTTGGACTAAAACTTGAGCAATTACTTTTTAAATATTTAGGAGTTCCCATTTCAATTAAAAACTTGAATTCCATGGATTATAACCCACTAGTCAACCCAATTGAAAGAAGACTATATTCTTAGTGTAATATAAATTTGTCCTATAGAGGAAGGCTTCAACTGACATTCAGTATACTCAATAATCAAAGTGTTTATTGGTGCTCACATCTAGCCTTACCAAATGGAGTGATGAAGAGAATTGATAAACTTATAAGGGACTTTATCTAGAAGGGACCACTAATAGTCTAAAGGTTTTAAGAATCAAATGGAGACTTTATGCCTTGCAAAGCAAAATGGGGTACTTTGCTTAACTTTTTTTAGAACCATTGCTAAAACTCTTACGGAATAAATACCTTGGAAGGTTTGTGAAGAAGATGTGAACAAAATAAGGGTAAAGTGGATACACACATACCACTTAAAAAGGGAAAGCATATACACCATTAAGATAAAGCCAACCCACTCCTAAACATTTCAAATAATCCTATAAATAAGGAACTTCATACAGGCTCATATAAAACACAAAATAGGCAATGATAGTGCAATAGAAATTTGATTTGATATTTGATATTCCCTTGGACCTTTTGATAAATGCATATTTGACTATATTTATACACACATATTTGATGTATTTTTCTTGATATTTTATAGTTTTATTGTATTTTTGGCACTTAATTCTCTCTAAGTGCATTTATAGCTTATAATGCCTTAATGGATCAAAAAGAGAAGAATTTGGATGAAAATGCAACATAAAGCAATGATTTGAAGCAAATTAGAGATACATGACCATGCTTATACCCGTGTAAGTATCAAAGCCTGTATAAAATCATAAAATTTGGAGTTTTTGAATATACACGGTCTCTCACACACCCATATATCAGATTGTGCATATCCCAGAAATCCTAAAATTTACTATAAAAAGATGTGCTCAAAGGCAAATTGAAGAGAACATACTTTTGAAGCAAATTCCAAACGTATAAAGCTTACAAAAGAGGTGGTATCAATTTAGAGATGTGGAAAACGCAAAGAATTATTGAAAAGATCCAATAGATTACAATGTCAAACCTCAAACTTTTAAGAACATTTAATAGAAGAAAAGATTTATAATTATGATTCCTTTATTTTCTATTTGTTTTTCTTCCTATTTATCATTGATTTTGTTTTATATTATATGTAACTAAATGTGTTTGGTGTCTAGGAGTGATGAACATTAGTTGAGATAACAATATGATTTGATTTTTTATTTAATACAATTGTTTTGGTTGATTTATTGTGATTCAATTATGAGTTTTATACATATTCTAATAGATCCAGAATATTAGTACAAAATCTGAATTCATATCATGGAGATTGAGAAGTTCTGTGGATGAATAGATCCATCATAATTGAAAGGAGTTGATTGCAAACCTAGAGATAGGTCCATATAAATCATTTGGATTAGGGTTAAACCTAATAGTAGAATTCATAAATTGATAAAGCAATCCTAGAAATTTTAACCAAAAGCATTTCAGCTATTAACCTATGGATTAGTTGTCAGTATTTTTGAGAGAGTTATTAACATAATATAGGAATTTCCATAGTTTAATAGTCAATAAAATAACTACACGATAAAAGGTTAACTATTTAATGATTTTTAGGGGGATTCATTACCTAAACACTAATAATTGATATTGAGTTTTCTAAGTGATTTCCTTTGTTCTCCGTTCATTATTGTTTCGTCTTTTATTTTATTTTTTTAATGGTTATTTTCAATTAAAAACCAAAAATCCAATTCGTAGGCTATATAATAGGAGAAAGGTAATTACTAGTAATCATTGTCTTTATGGGATCAACCCATACTTGCCTGTGTCAGCTATAGCAACGTCATGCATTTACAATTAATTCAAATATTGACAAACTAAAATTAGTTAACCAAGTTTTTGGAGCTGTTGTTGGGGACAGTGATATTAGGAAAACCTTAATTATTACTCTAGTCATTTTTATTTTAGTTTACCTTTACGTTATTTTATTTGTTTAATTTGTTTAGCTTTCTTTCTTTTTGGTAGATTTGCACTCTTAGATAGCTTATGACCCGAAGCACATTTGAGAGCTCACCAGACATATCCAAAGATTAAAAGAAAATGTGTAGGAATCTTTGACAGAAACAATTGTGGGAGTTTGAGTTATATTGTCTAATAAAAGACTTGGATGGTCAAGTAGACACTAAAGAATCGTACAACATGGATGACTAACTGAGAACCATGTTCGACTATGCTAGATCAAACTTAACTGATGCAGAGTCCAATATAGTGAGGCCGACTATCCAAGATAACAACTTTGAGATAAAGTTAAGCATCATGTAGATGGTACAATAGTTAGTCTAATTTGATGGACTCAGAGATGAGGATCCCAACGTGCACATCTTTAACTTTATAGAGATCTGCAACACTTTTAAAATTAATGGAGCTAATGATGATGCTATTAGACTGCATCTATTCCCATTTTCTTTAAGGAGAAAGGCTAAGCAATGTTTAAACTCCATGTCAACTCTCACCATACAACCTCTTAGATCTATCTCTGTTAGTGTCTTTATTTTCTATCTTTTTATGTGTTAAGTTTCTTTATTCTTGAGGTTTGAAGTTATACTTAATGGGAATTAATCTTGTTTTATTTCAAGTTGTATTTTGGAACTAAATAGAAAGAACTACGACAATTTTGGGATAAAAAAGAGATGAATTAGATGTTGACCCTAATTAGACATGGCCTCGTGCAATAACTAGAAACTTAAAACGCAGCACATGAAGCCTAAGACCAAAATGACAACCCTTTATGCGTGACCCAGGAAATTAACGAGTTACAATGAGTTGGGCATTAAAACATAGGGATGAGGATCAGAAACGAAGGTGTGGAAGGTAGGCATGGAGATTTGGGAGGCATGGACAGTGTGCGTGGACCAACTTAATAATTTGGCACATCAAGCTACAATGCAGAGGGAAGGAATGACGACGCACAGTGAAGGCAACGAGGCTTTAAGCATGAATAAGGTTTTAAAGAGGGGGAGGTGTTATTTTGTCTAATCAGCTACAGTTATAAGAGAAGAGCAGAAGAGGCTTAGAGAACACTACAGAGGGCAGCGATTGAGTGTGAAAGAAGAAAGTTTACGTGAGAGATAAGAAGGTGGTCATTAACCTTTAATTGTCCTATCAGCTACAATGACGAGAAAGGAGGGTTTAAAGAAGGCTACGTTAGAAAGATTTAAAAAAAAGAAAGAAAGAAGGTTGCAGCAGATAACAAATAGAGAAGGATGCTCATGACAATCCCAACACCAACGATTGTTCCAACGTCAGTGACTATCAAAATAATTAGGAAAATCATGATATTAGGTAACAAAACTTTTATTTCTTGGTTTACGGAATCCTATTTATTGAACTCTGAATGTTGCGAGATTTTTGTTCTTTATTTCAATCAATTTATTAGTCTAGTATTAATTATTTTTCTAGGTAATTATTTGATTGTTTGATTTTACAACTAGGTGCGCAACTAGTTTGTGATTTTATTCAATCAATCGCTAGATTAAACAGGTTGACGTTCAATTCTTTTAATCAAAAGTAGCGACTAGGATTTGTATCTACTACATTAGGGACATGATTCTAGGAAAAATAATTGTCTAGGCTAAATATACATCGTATGTATGTTTTCTAGTTCGTCGAATTTCTTGATTTGTAAAGCTATTAATTAATTAAATCTGAGATCGTATCCAAGTTATTGATTAATAAGGGTTAATTCAAATACATGTTTTGGTTAACTAAACATAAGAGAAAGTAGGTAAATAAATTTATCACGACGAATGCTTAACTAATAAATTGGTTATTTTTAGTGTTGATGATCAACGCAAGTTCAATAATGAAGGAGACCGAAAACCAAGATTTTTTTCTATTAATTGTTAAATTCTCATTATGTTGTTATTAGTTATTTTTCAATTTCATAGTCCAACTAAGTTCTGTTTAATTCACAATTACAACCCCCCTTTTATTGCTTAACTATTAATGCCTGAATTCCTAGTGGGAACGATCCCTACTTTCTACTACTACATTAATTTGTGTTGCAGGAAGTTGGTTTCTTTTTATATTTGGTTACAGGCGACAACATTCATCAAATTTTGGCATCGTTTCCAGGAAATTTTTTACAGTTTATGCTTGTTACACATTTGAATCAATATGAAAATTTACAG
>JANVCL010000003.1:14480337-14492948 GCA_026546855.1 Erythroxylum incrassatum | reverse complement strand
GATCCCAGACTTGAAGGGAATTTTGAGATAGAAGAAATGAAGTTGGTTTTGACGTTAGGCTTGCTTTGTTGTCATCCCGTACCAGCAACAAGACCTAACATGAGACAAGTGGTTCGATACTTGGATGGAGATGCTAAATTGCCTGAGATACCTCTTTTTAATCCTGCAGACCTTGGCTCTGGTTTTTATCACCTTGGCCGAGAAGTATCTCATGAAAACAACTTGTCAGCCCCTGGAATTGATAATTACTCCCGAAATTTTTTGTCTAGCAGCAACTCAATTCTCAGCTGTGGCTGCTGAATCACAAGAACCTGACACCTGCACGAGGTAAACATTATATGAAGGCCGATCATATACGGCAGCAACAATCCCAAAATGGCTTATTACCATTAATGCAGGCAACATGTATCCATCCTAGATATTCTTCTAGTGGACATTGGGAGGTTGCCGCCTAAATATGTAAATTATACTAAAAAGATAGCTATTAGTTATTACCTTCATCTTCTTTCTCTATTTTTAGTTTTTCCTCCATATTTATAAAATACATTGATATTTGATTTAAAGGAATAGTTATTCTATTACATAGATATTCATAATATATTACTAATCCTATGTTTAGTTAGAAACGCATTAGGAAAATCTATTCTTAAATTATAAGGAATACATAAAACTCATTTCTATCTTTCTTTAACTTTTCTAAGAATAGTTATTCCAATAGAAGACAACTTTATCCTTCTCACAATTAATAATAATAATAAGATAATTAATTTTGTATAATAAAATTAATAATAAGAAGAATAATAATAACTAGAAAATTTATAACAATTATTAACAATGATAACAATAATTAATAATTAATAATAACAATTACAATAATAATAATAATAATTACAAAATTTATAATGATAATTAATAATAATAATAATAAAATTAATGTTAAGTACAAAATTTAAAATAAATAGTAATAATAATAATAATAAGATAATTAATTTCGTATAATAAATTCAATAATAATAATGATAATAATAAGTAGAAAATTTATAACAATAATTTATAATAAAAATAACAATAATTAATAATAATAATAACAATAATAATAATAATAAGTAGCTGGACTCGAGACGACACACAAGCAGCTCAAAGACTCAAAGAAATCTGTAGGAAATTACCAACTCTTTATAATTATCTACCTAAGGATAAACTGTTAGTACAAATTAATGCTAGCAAGGATACATGGGCAAGATGCCTTTTGACATAACCTCCCAAGCACAAAAAGTATTTACTTTGCAAGTATATAAACGGTACATTCAATCCTGCTGAATTGAAATATCCAATACATGAAAAAGAAACACTGGTCTGACTTAAAACATTAAGAAAATGGCGCATAGATTTATTACCGGTTGAATTTTTAATTCAAATGGATTCGAAGTATTTATGTGGATTTATTAGATACAACATTCAACCTAATTACAATCAGGGTCGTCTTATACGATGGCAATTGGAATTAAATCAGTATACTTTTACAATTCAATATATTAAAACTACTAACAATTTTTTTGTAGATATACTTACTCGAGAATGGAGACAACCATTAAACAGAGGAAACATTAACCCTCAAGGAGTTAGAACTTGTAGACCTACAACACAAAACTAGCCTTGTTACCAAAGAAATCAACTGCCTTAGAACTACAATTACCCTTCTTGAAGAACATGACAATCCTGAAAATACATTACCAACACCCACTATTCAACCAGCACCAAGCACTCAAACCATTACTCCAACCCATCCATCCTCTTCAACAAAGACCACATCTATAATATCTCAAAAGGAATAAGATCAGAAAGAATCCAAATTCTATGTCATTTACAACAGACCAATGGCCGGAGTATATGATCAATGGCATCAAGCAGCCAGCCATATCACTGGAAAGAGTGGCATTATCCATAAAAGTTTTTCCACCAAACAGGAAGCAGAAAAATCATTACAAAGTTTTCAGAATCCACCACTTCGACCCCAATACAAAACTGTTCTTACCACTCCTACAACCATTCCTACCAATATGGAAACACTTGGAAAGGCAATAGATTTAGAAAGAATCAACAGCATTCCATCAAAAGCAATCGTTGAAGGAGCCCAAGTACTCACAGCAGATATGTTTGTTGAATGTTTTCAAGCATTAAACAATTGGAATCCAGAAATGAAAAAGTTTCAATATTATCCACAGAATCGAGGACGTTTTGGACCTAAAGCAATCATTTTCCCAGGAATTGATTCATTAACCACCTATCTATTATTTCAAAGTGGACTCGTTGATACAATCTATATCTAGGATGTACAAATTTTATCAGACTTTCCTCTAGGATTCTCCAGCACTGTCAAGACTTACAAGGATCGATTTGCCAAAGATAGGGAAATATTCCTCAAAGTTTATAGCAACTACCCTATTTTTGAAGAAGCAGAAGTAGACAAAAGCTCAACAATAGCCATTCTAGTACCACGAATTGCTTATATACAAATTGGAGTCGGCAACGGTATATATCCACCATATGATGAACCACCAAGATCAACTATAAAGGACCACAAATGATTATGCTCTCTACATACAAGGTCCCTATTACTCAGGAAGCAACACATATACTACAACAATTTATACAATCATTTATGCGCATGGATGGAATCTTTGAATCATTGACCGAAGCATGGAAATATGCAATTTGTTCACAACTATGAGAGTATCCAAAGCATCAGTGCCTTCTGTGCCCCACAACATCAACTCAACAACAACAAAGTGAAGAAACAGATGAAGGACTTATCATCATTGAAGAGTGACAAAAGCAAAAGAATCTCCTATCGATGCAAAACGACAAGGATGTAAGACTTTTAAGACCACCTAGCTGTAAAAATGTACAGTATTTTTAGTCAGTTGTCTTACTTTTGCTTTTGAATCTTTTCTTTTTCTTTAGCTTTAGTCTAGTCTGTCGGCCGCTTCATGTTTAGCCTTTAGTCTTTTTCCTTCCTATATAATGTAACCTTTGTGCTCTCATTTGAGGTATGATAAGAAGAAGCTAAATAAATCTCTCTGTTAAAACCCATCGTTTCTCCTCGCATCTTGCCTCTATTGGCGTTCAAGCATATAAACGAAACAGGTATGAGTTTACAGTTTGATTATTTAATTTGTTTTTATTATCACCTATGATCTATTATACTTAATCCCTCATTACATCAGTATCATGGAGACAAGTTATTTTAATCACAAACGAATTCTCAAAGCACATATAGCAGAAACCTACATTAGAGAAGTCGAATTAGATAAGTTGATCATCAGATATCATGCACGCAACAAGGATGCTCATCGCATTTATCAAGACCCTATTTATCAACTACCTAGTAATCACCCATCATATGCTGAAGCCACACCATAAGATCTGAAGCAAGCCTTATTCTGATATATACAACAAGACTTTTTGAATTAGCTTACGAACTTCGTAAGGATATTATCCAGTTTGGTAAATATAATGTTTCTTTAATCAATTAACTTATTGATTAATGTAATATGTATTCCGAAACTAAGCGATATCTTAAACAACTAATTTCTCTTTATTAAGGAATCGAGAAAGAACAATTGAAATATATGTAAATCTATAAAGACCATATCACCATTGCCAAAGAACATCAACATCAACAGCTTTTAGATGAAGCAAGATTGTTATTATCTCAGACCATCTATATCTATGAATCTGTTAAAAAAGATAGAATAGAAGCTCAAAATGATATACAATATTTAATTGATTAAAAATAACCCCATGTCATCTCACATTGATTATTTCTTTCATTATTGCCTTCATTATCTTATCATTTTACTTCAGAATTATTTTTTAATCTTTATATTCAACCATTATTTAGCTTTTTAACACTCGCTTTATTATATGTTCAAACTAGAGATTTAAATCATTATTTATTTGTCAGTATGCACTATTTATTTATTGCCCTTGATTTTCTAGGAAGACGAATATTTGATCTTGAAATAGTAGATTATGTTATGACTTATAATAACGAAGATGAAAATGAAGAAGATGAATATGTTAGTACCTATTCAAATGAGGAAAATAATTCTATAGATTTCTCAGAAGACGAATATTATTCTCTCATAATCTATGATGATGAATTCTAATTGTCCTATTTGTATAGATATTAGAGAACAAATTATAAACACTCAAGATACAATAGCAAATTATTTAGATTAGATATAATATTTTGAATCTCAAATTAATAATCTTATTTTTGCAAAAGTCAATAGATTAGCTCTTAGACCTTATTATAATTCTTTAGAAACTATAAGACAAACTAAGACGATGAACAGTAACTAAGACGATGAATAGTAACTAAGACGGAGCAAAACTAAGACAAATCTAAATCACTTTCTACACTTTCCAGAACCTCTCCCCCTAAAAGGACCATAACTTTCAACTCAGGTGTCTAAAAATTTCATGCTATATATCATTGGAAAGATAAAAGAAAGACCTACAAATTTCTAAAAAATAACTTTGCCTAAATCAACCCAAAATTTTTCCTGAATTTAGCACACGAATTTTTCCCTTATGAAACCTTAAGAATCGGGAGAGAAAACAAAATCATAAACCATTAGCCTCTAAAGATCGTAGTTTTACAAAGCTTTAGTGGGCATTTCAAGCCCCCAATACGTCAATGCTTTAAAAATATCAAAATACAAAAGATACTTCAACAATGAACTACTCAAAATGCAACTAAAGCCTTGGTTTCAAGATTTGCTTAAAATACAACAACATTTCAAAAGTGGAGTGATGCCCTTAGCCCTTGACTATTCAATCTCTTGCTCTTCACCTGCTTGTGGGGAGGAAAGTGGAGGTGAGCTTGAAGCTTGTGGGTAAAAATTTTACAGTTTGCAACAAGCAAAGACATTTTTAATACATTTTCAATGCAGAAATTTATATATATGCAAAATCATGAATGCATTACTCCTATCAACTTATTATGAACACATAAACACATCATATGATTTGGGTAAGTCCAAAACATGACACACTACACATTTCCAATGAAATGGTCTTGTGTAGTCGTGAATTCTTGAGGGGATCCTTAAGGGAGCTCCATGCCACTAGCAAGCAGGCGGGAGAAGTATATACTTAGGTCAATGTGCACGTGACGGTTCTTGAGGGACTACCACAAACCCACATAATACATAGATTTCAAAACCTTGTAAGCATAATGCCCAAAAAGGCACATTCTCTTGAAAAATTGCTTTTCATAAGCTTGTTATATCTTAAAAACCATTTCCAAAAGTAGGGTTTCATAATCATGCATCATTTCAAAAAATCATTTTAATAAAAACAACTTTCCATGTATCATCCCACAGATCATGTATAAGCATGTAGGAAAATCTTGCAGCACTTAACAACATTAAATGCACATGAATGAGGTGGTTGCCAAATTAATTACTGTCATTTATTGACAGAAACCTTTTGTTAGCTTATCGCCCAACTATAAAAGTGAAACCCACCTTGAAGTCCTTGACTATGTTTTGTTCAAATATGCCTCTCCTCTTGCTCCTTTTGTCCTTCTTGATTTTCTTCATCGTTGACAAAAACCCCAAATCAAAAGGATTCAAATTGGAAAACCCAAAGAACCACATGCATGCAATTGATCCTGGAATACTTATACGCATACCTTTCCTAAGCTCTTTGAACTAAAAACCTTTCAAAACTCCAAAAGATTAAAATCCACTTACCTTAAATCTTCACCAAACAATGATTTTCTTGGCTATAATGGAAGCTCTAATCTTCCTCTTCCTTTTCCCCTTCTTGATCACTCTCAAAATCCCTCTTGAAGGTTAAGAAAAATCAAAATGTAGCTTGGTGTTCTTTCTTTCCCTAAACTCACGAAACTCTCTTCCTTCTTTCTTTAGTTTTGTTTTTGCATAAGATCCTTTTTGCCCTTACTTTAATGCCTTATAGTTTTTAAACTTAAGTTACTTGCCAAAATTGGCCTTACACTCTCTCACTACTTTAATAGTTCAACGCCCTTAGCCCATGTCAATTATCTTACCCACATTAACAAGCTAATTAATTCCAACATGAAAAATTTAGCAAGACCCCAAAATTAATCTAATCATGCTTATATAAAAAAAATTCAGGGGCCAACACAACCTAAGACGAAGCAAAGTCAACTTAAGACGATGCAACTCTTAAGACAATATGACGTCATTACAGACGATATAATGTTATCACAAACGATACATCCTTACAGACGATAAGACATAATCACAGACGATATGACGTCATCACAGATGATACATCTTTACAGACGATACATCTTTACAAAAATAGATGATGCATCTATACTCCTGAGCATCTCCTCTTATAAGGACCATGACTTTCAACTCCGATGTCTAAAAATTTCTTACTATATATCGTTGGAAAGCTAGAAAGATAAGGTTCAACTTTCTAGAAGACAACTTTAACTAATTTCGCCTCCATTAGTCCAGTTTTTCCCTGGAAGTCGGCACACAATTTTTACACTTAAGAAAGACTTGGACTTTCGAAATTGTGCAACTACCAAAGAAACATGCACATACACCTGAGGGACTTTTTAGCTCTAAACTCATCTACCAAAACAACAGAAGCCCATACATAACTTTAATTATATAATAACATTATAAACAAAGGCTTAACACAAAATACAACATATAGAGGATGTTCAATGTTTAACATGCTTATGAAGCTATCCAAAATTTATCGAACTAACTTAGTTACAAAAGTTTCTAATATCTTGGAGTTTTTAATGCCCTGCAAGGATTGCTATCCTTCACGTTCTGCACCTAAGGAGGGAATAGTGGGGTAAGCTACACAACTCAGTGACTAGCATATTTGTAGTCATTGGCAATTGACCACAAATTCAAGCATTTGTATATATATATATATACTTATATTCAATAATTCAAGCATTCTTCAATTTAGTTTAACACTTATGTCAGTACCTCTCTCTTTTGCTATTATTACTATATATATATATATATATATATATATATGTTAACCTTCTGGTAGTATCATTTTCGAGGTCCATTGGTTCATTTAGATTACACTATTTGCTTTGTGCTTCTCCCTTTGGTAGTTGTTATTAGTATTATTTTCGGTCTTGGTTTGGTGTTAGTTTCTAGATTGCCTTTTCGGATCAGTAGGCTATTTTATTAATTTGTATTATTATTATTATTATTATTATTATTATTATTATTATCATTACTCTTTTATTATTATTGTTATTATCTTTTTCCCTAATCATATTTTCCTTCCTTTAATCCTCGCTAAGTTTTTTTTTCCAGTATCTAGTTTTTGTTGTATCGCTATTTTTGGTTCTAAGTTTTATTTTGTTTAATATTACTATTATTTCGTGTCCTACATCATTACTTTGCATATCACATCTGCATGTGGGTCTACCGGAAATAACCTCTCTACTCTGTAGGGGTAAGGCTGCGTACTATCAGACCTTCCCAGACCCTGCTTCACTACGGGATTTCAAACTGGGTGTGATGATGATGATGACTTATAGCATATAACACTCAAATGCAGCATACATGATAAGTTAAAGATGCAATGCACAACAAATGGCTCGAGGGTTCCATGAGAACATAATGGAAAAACCGAAGTTTACCCCATAAATAGAATGAGTCCAATTTCGAAGCTCATATGCCACAAGCGGGTAGCCGGGAGAAGGCTCTTGTCAATGTGCACATGACGAACATAATGGTTCCACTCTCGCCCAAACAAAAGCACAAATTCGTTTTCTCACATGCTCATACTTTATGCTTTATCTTCTTTTCATTTAATACAAAAGTCATGACCTCTTTTGAGGTATAACATAATCATATTTCATCATGCATTTTTCAACATTTACAAAGAAGTCAATTTCAATACACACATAGGCAAGAATTTTTTCAATTACATTATAACCATAAATATGTTACCCACTTAAGTAGCTTGCGAAATCCAAGTCAAGCTTGCCTTTCCCCTTGCTCTTGGGTAGGATTCCCTTGATTTCCTAAAACAACCAAGGTTCCATTCAAAACAACATTCCAATAAAGTTCATAAACCTAAAAAAATCTCAAAATTTCAACAAACATAATTTAACTCAAATTTATCCTACCCATACCCCATCTAGGTCAAAAAACTTAGGATCTAGTTTAGAAACCTTAAAATCGCTTGGGTTCACCTAACTCATCTTCTTCCAACACAAAACTTTCATTCTCTGCATAAACTCCTTTCCTTCTCTAACTCCTTCATCTTCAACACAACCCATTACTTTAATAAAGCAAGAGAAGAGATGATTAACCCACCTTATCAAAGTTGACTTCTCTTCTTTTCTTCTTTCATCGAAAACTTCTCTCCTTGTCTCTTATTTTCGACACTCTCGTCTCTTCTTCTAATTTAAGACAACTTATATGGGCTTTCTTCCTATTTTAGCCTCCATTAGTAAGTCTCTTCCAAGTTTGCCCCTTCTTTCATTTATTCTAAGTCTACTAACTCTCTAAACTCATTAAACACCATTTTAATTCCAACTTAATTCTAGCACTTCATTCAACTTCTACCTTCTAATTTCTATTCATACTTGCTAATTTGATGGCTTAACTCTAAAAAATGGAACAAATGGAATGAAATGGAAATGGAATTATGATTGTTTTGTAATTGTTAGGATTGGAAATTGTTGAAAATGGAATGAAATGAAAATGGAATTATAATTGTTTTGTAATTGTTAGGATTATAAATTGTTGGTGATTGTTGGAATGGAAACATAATTATAAATGTTTTGTGATTGTTGCAATTGGAAATTTTTAGGAATGGAAGGAAGTGGAATTGTGGAATAGAATTATGATTGTTTTGTAATTGTTAGGATTGGAAATTGTTGGTTATTGTTAGAATGGAAATGTAATTATGAATATTTTTTGATTGTTAGGATTGGAAATTGTTAAAAATAGAAATGAAATTATGATTGTTTTGTAATTGTTAGGATTGGAAATTGTTGGAAATGGAATAAAATGAAAATAGAATTATAATTGTTTTGTAATTGTTAGGATTGAAAATTGTTGGTGATTGTTGGAACGGAAACATAATTATAAATGTTTTGTGATTGTTGAAATTGGAAATTGGAAATTGTTAAGAATGGAAGGAAGTGGAATTGTGGATATGGAATTATGATTGTTTTGTAATTGTGAGGATTGGAAATTGTTGGTTATTGTTTGAATGGAAATGTAATTATGAATGTTCTGTGATTATTAGGATTGGAAATTGTTGGAAATGGAATGAAATGGAAATGGAATTATGATTGTTTTGTAATTGTTAGGATTGGAAATTGTTAGAAATGGAATGAAATGGAAATAGAATTATGATTGTTTTGTAATTGATAGGATTGAAAATTGTTGTAATTGGAATGGAATGAAAATGAAATTATGATTGTTTTGTAATTATTAGAATTGGAAATTATTGTAAATTGAATGAATGGAAATGGAATTATCATTATTTTGTAATTGTTAGAATTGGAAATTGTGATAAATGGAATGAATAGAAATGGAATTATCATTGTTTTGCAATTGTTAGGATTGAAAATTGTTAGAAATGAAATTATGATTGTTTTGTAATTGTTAGGATTGGAAATTGTTGTAAATGAAATGGAATGAAAATGGAATAATGATTGTTTTGTAATTGTTAGGATTGGAAATTGTGGTAAATGGAATGAATGGAAATAGAATTATCATTGTTTTGTAATTGTTAAGATTGAAAATTGTTAGAAATTGAATTATGATTTTTTTTGTAATTGTTAGGATTGGAAATTGTTGTAAATGGAATTATGATTGCTTTGTAATTGTTAGGATTGGAAATTTTTGTAATTGGAATGGAATGGAAATGGAATTAACATGTAATTGTTAGGATTGAAAATTGTTGGAAATGAATTGAAAATGGAATAGAATTATGAATGTTTTGTAATTGTTAGGATTGAAAATTGTTGGTTATTGTTGGAATGGAATGTAATTATGAATGTTTTATGATTGTTAAAATTGGAAATTGTTAGAAATGGAAGGAAGGGGAAATGATATTATGATTGTTGGAAATGGAAAGAAGTGGAAATGATATTACTATTGTTTTGTAATTGTTGAAATTGCAAATTGTTGGAGTATGTTTTGTGTTACTTATTATATATGTTGAATGTTTTGAATTGTTAGCTTTGTGCATATTGTCATTGTATACTGAAATTATGTGTTATTTATTTTTGTGTACAGATAAATTGAAGGAAGTTTAAATACTCCTGATCAACCTACTTCAGGAAGATACAGTGATCTAGCTTGGGCTAACACTGGTATAATTCTCAGTCAAAAGAATCATACCATTTACTTGTTTTGTAACAAACATTTGAAAGGTGAAGGAATTACTCGATTAAAAAGGCATTTAACTGGGATTAAAAAAGATGTAGAAGCATGTAAAAAAGTAAGTCATGATGTGAAGTGACAAATGAAAACATTGCTTAATGAACATCAATTTGAGAAAGATAGAAAGGGAAAGATTGAATTTTGAAATTGGTAGTGGAAGTTCATTTTCTAGTTTTCGTGGTGATTATGGAAATGTTGAAGGTAAAAGTGATAGTGGTAGTGTTCCATCTTAACCTCAAGATCCTGAAAAATCTAATGTGAGGAAGAAAAGAAGGCAAGTGACTAGTTTATTTGCACCACGAACAAGTCTTGAAGCCTAACCTTCAACTCGTAATGCAATGCAATCAAGAGATGCAGCTCACATTGTCGATATGGTAGTAGCTAGATGGTGGTATGATACAGGTTCGTCATTCAATACTTCTCAATCATATTATTATCAACCTATGATAGATGCAATAGCCTCTTACGGTCCAGGATACAAAGGGATATCGATTGATGACTTAAGGGGTAAACTTTTGAGTTGCGTTATTTATGAAATTAGAACTTATTTGGCTAAAAAAAGAGTGAGTTGGGGTATTTATGGATGCTCAATTATGTGTGATAGTTGGATAAATAGGAGACAAGAGCCTATTATCAATTTTTTGGTTTATTCTTCAAATGGCTCTATATTTTTGAAATCTATTGATGCATCTGGCCTGATTAAAAATGCTGAGACTTTGTTTGGGATATTTGACGAAGTTGTGAATGAAGTAGGGGTGGAAAACATTGTTCAGTTTATTACTGACAATAATTTCGCTTATAAAGTGGCAGGGAAAAGGTTGTAGAATACCTATAATTTATTTTTTTGGACTCCTTGTATTGCACATTACATTGACTTAATACTGAAGAATATAGGAGATCCTAGGTATTTTCTTGTTAATGATGAAACTATGCAGAAAGCTAAAAAGGTGACAAAATTCATTTATAATTGTGCATGGGTTTTGAATTTGATGAGAATGGAATTTACCAATGGTAGAAATCTGTATCACCCTATTGTGATAAGATTTGTAAAAAATTTCTTATCATTTCAGTCTTTTGTTTCAATGAAGAAAGAGTTAAGATAAATGTTTACAAGTGATAAGTGGATTGCATCTCAACATGCTAGGTATAATGTTGGAATGGAGGTTTGTAGTATCATACTGGAAGATAGAGAATTTTGGTCCCAATATAAATTCGTTATCTGAGTTTGTGAGCCTTTGGTGAGGGTGTTTCAGTTGGCTGATAGTGAAGAAAAGCCAACAATGAGTTATATTTATGATGCTATGGGGAGAGCGACGGAAGCAATTAAGTTCAATCTAAAAAATAGGTCTTCTTTATACATATCATATCTCTTAATCATTAATGAGAGAAAGGAAAGACAACTTTCTTCTCTATTGTTTGCAGCTGAGACATTTTTGAATCCTAATGTATATTTTAGATTGGATCTTACAAAGCAAGCTGGAGTTGGTAGAGGAATGCTTTTCACAATTACAACAATTGTTCCTCATAACTCAATGCAAAATATTTTAAGCTCACAAATGCAGCTTTATAAGTTATCTTATGGGGATTTTGGAATGTCGATTGCCATTCGACAAAGAGGAAAACTTTCTCCAGATATTACTTATTTCCTATTTCTTATTTGTTGAAAATTAATTATCACTTTATTTTGTTTATAACACTACTTTTATTATCTTATAACTTGTAGTTTCTTGGTGGGATCAATTTGGATGTAGTGTTCTAGAATTGAGAAGGTTTGCGATTCGGATTTTAAGTCAATATATGAGTGCAACTGGGTGTGAATGAAATTGGAGCACATTTAAATTTATCCACTCAAACAAAAGGAATAGAATGGAGCATAAGAGGTTGAATGACTTGGTTTATGTTCGTTATAATTTAAAGCTTCGGAAAAGGTATGTTATTTTCATTATTAATTTTGGTATAATTTATTATAATTTTCTAATAATTAAATTTAATTGTTTACTAGGAGTCTTAGTAGCACAAGTTGCTCAAATGATCCAATTGCCATTGATAATATTGATGTTTTGGAGATTGGGTTTTTGAAGAACTCAATTTAGTTGATGTGAGTGATTTGGATTTGTAAGATAATATTGGATAGGAAAGAATTGACATGTCATTTGGTGT
>JANVCL010000003.1:14388602-14405537 GCA_026546855.1 Erythroxylum incrassatum | reverse complement strand
CGTGGAAAGCTAGCCATTTAATGTCTTTAAAGAGTTAAAGACAAGTGGCTATAAGACACATTGGAGATGATGGTCGTGGATATAAGAGAGGGTTTAAGACTTAATTGTTAAGCTTCTTGAAAAATAAGTTTTCCAAGCTTCTCTCATCATCCACGACTCTTCTTCTTCTCCAAGGTTCTTCATCGTCTCCTCCTTGGCTCTCCTAGAATAAGGTAAGAGCTAGCAATCTTTACTTATTCTAGCTATTCCCGGGTCAAAGGGTTTGCCCCGGTTAGATTCTCCGACCTCTGCGTGGATACCGTTAGAGACGGTCTCCTTTGGTCGTTATGGTTTGAGAATTCTGATACTTCGTTGTATAGACACATAGATCCTGGCTTTCGGGAAGGTCCCGGAACAAAAAAATTTTGTTTTCCGCACCGTGTGTATGTGATACTCACACTGGGATTTTCCTACACCTCGCACCCCTATTTGTTTCTGTAAAGGACTCCAATTCTGTTAGAGCTCCCTCTAGACCTGGCTGCCCAGCGACATTGGCTACCAGTGCCTCTGGATTTATCCCACACACATCCAAAGGGGCCGTCACTGATTCCTTAAGGTTACTCGAGTCTTCCACTGGTTCCTTCACTATTTTCAGTTTTTGTTACTGCTTACAGTTAAAAGGAGAGTGACCATGGGCTCGGCAATGACAGCAGTAGCTCGGAAAGTTCTCATAAATAACTAGTTGAGTATACCTATGTCCCGTAGGCAACCGCACATTAAGAGTCTTTTTGGGAATTCTGGCCAAGTCGACCTCTATCAGAACTCGTGCATAGCCCAATCTGGTCTTCACTCTAGTGACTTTATTAGTGTATATAGGCTTACCAAGACATGAAGCCAACTTAGATAGCCCCCTTTCATGCCAATATTCTATAGGAACATTAGGGAGCTGAACCCATACAAGCACATTCAGAAACTCCCCATTATCAAAGGTAAAACCTGGTGTGAGAGGTTTAAGAAGTAGTGTTCTGCCATACATCACATACGACCCTTACGATAGAACACTTATCTGATCTTAATCCGAGTTAAACTGAAATAGCATCCATCCCTTGCTATGAGGCAGTAGACGATAGGGTACATTCCACTTGTCCATTTGTTTCTCCAGCGCTTTCATACCTGGGAACTTACCAGTGAAGTGACCAACCAAATAGTGCCACAAAGAGAGTTCCAAGTCCATACCATCTACAACATCCATAACAAGATCATCTTCAACAATTTCCACATCCACCCGTGTTAGGGGCATGCCCTGATGGAGTGCTCTATTGTCTTTAAATAGACTAGCAAATGAGCCCTTCTTGTTTCCTGTAGTCTTACCTTTGGGACCTTTCCCTAGCATTTCATTAGACAGTTTCAAGGCAGGCAGCTCATCCCCTGAAGCAAACTGTGGCAAGCGGTTAAACAGCCTAAGCACCAATTCCTCATCTTTAGATTTCGCAGATTCAGGCTAGTCCTTATTCCCCAAAGCAATGTCGACTTCAGCCGCGGATGCTACATCATCCCCCAGCTGAAAGACTATAGCAGTACCACATAAAGGTTCTAATGAAATGGACGTACCTAGGAGGGGTGAAGACATCACCAGACCAACCAGTGGTTCAATCACGGTAGATGCTCCATCAGCAGTCTTCACCACAGGCCGACTTACCTGCGGTGTCAATGTGTTGACAGGGATTGTCAATGGCACCTCTGGGTGAACCCCCAACACATCATTCACCGGGGCAAAGTCCTTTCTTGGGGACACCAATCGGCTCTCTCCAAGACTAGGAAAGTCTACTCCTAGCCCTAAGCCCTTACCAGTCTTCGGAGTTATCTTCACGCTAGCAAACGACGACTGTCCAGCTTGGTCACCTTGTGATCGTCAGGAGCGTCTTTCTTGACTTCCTAGACAGGCCACCGTGATATCCTTGCCCCTATTTTTTGGTTTCACCATGAGGCAAAGATATCCTAATCAAATCGCAAGTAAGTCGGAGGAAGTGTCAACCCGACACAATACCCCTGAACTTCTAACCCAGTAGTGCAATCCCTTTTCAAAAGAGGAACAAACCCCAGCCAAGTGGGACAATGGGAACCAAGTCTTAAGCAAGTAAAGAAGGAGCAGTAGAGAGGGCGAAACCTAGGCAAAAGACACCTAGTGAGAGAAGCTCTCCATCGCCCTTTTTTGTATCAAGTGTTGCTTGAAGGCTATAATTTTAGAAACACCCATTGACCAATTATGAACTCATGGTCTACCTCTTATGATTTGATTGTTGTCCTTTGTTTAAATGAAATTTTAGACCAGATCTATTCTTAATATTTTGTTACACAAAAATTTGTATACAAAAATTAGACAACTGATATTACAGGCGCAATAAAAGTTGGAGCAGAAGATTTTGCGTCGAAATTTTATGACCAATAAAACCGTTAATTGCTCCATTATGCATTATTATTTGTTTGGTTGGGCTTATAATAGTAGAGTTTTTGTTAGTAGAATTTTTTCTGTAGATCTTTTCTAAGAACTTTTTAAAGAAGTCAATTGATTATTTGATTGTCATTTAAAAAAGAGTTTTTTTGAAAGAGCTTCATACAGTCTCTTTGATAACATAAAAAAAGTACTTTTAATTTTAACTATATTTTATTTTGTAATAAAAATTATTTATGTATATAAAAATTATTTAAAGTATATTAAACAATATGCAAATCACAATATATTAATTATTATATAATTTTAAACCATTTGAAACATAAATGAAAATATATCTAATCAAATCTTTTATATAGATTATAACATAAGTAAACTAATATCAAAAATAAATATTAAAACATATAAAAAAGCCAAATAATATTATATAAATCTTAAAATAAATATCCAAGTTGAGTAAATAGTTAAATACATAATAAATGGGAAGATAGGTTTGTGAGTATTGTGGGAATTCTATATAAAACATAAGGGCAAAAGAGACTAAAAATAGACTCATTAATTGATCTGAAAAATCTACCTGAAAAAGTGCTTTTTTGAGAAACTCTAAATTTGAGCTTTTTAAAAAACTATATTTTAGCTGTCAAAAAAGTCATATCTATTAAAAAAGTGCTTTTTATTTTAAAGCTAAACAACCATTTTTCTTATAATAGACTTTTGTGGTAGAGAAAAGTATTTATTGGCCTCCTAAAAGCCCATCCAAATAAACACTTATTCCAACATTAGAATAAGTTTATATGTGTGTTCAAATAAGTCTTGTTCTAAACCTTATTCCTAACTTAGAACAACCCTAATCCTATGTCCAAACACTCATTATTCTAACCATAGAATATTTTTATCCTCGTTACTAAACACCCCTTCTTCATCTTTAAGAAAACCTTGGCCACCAAGATTACAAACCCTAGTCCCCACAATATGTTTCAACCGTCCTCCTTGGTCCTGCCCCCACCATCAACTCTTGTAGTAGTTCACTGTTAGTAAGCTTCACGAGGGTGTCGCTGCCATCTCCTGCACAACCCCTGTTTGATGTCACATTAGTCAAGGAGAAGCAACCAGTAGCGTTGTTTGCATAAGTTAGACATTGTGAGACGTCGTCGTCTTTTGCTCGCTAGTTAAACGCTACAATCGTTTGGTTCTTATCATTCAACCGTCGTGTGCTTACAACAAGTCCCCATGCTGCCATTAACTCCCTTCTGATTCAACATAATTTCACCACAAACTTATTGAACCCAATAACCAACAGACGCCGCAATTCAACCATACTATTATAAGCAATCCAAAACCAAGAGCCACCAACATTAAAGCCTCTCCATAAGCTTCCAATCGAAAGACTTAACACTAGTTAGAATTCCAAATCAATTATGGGTTCACCATGGCTTTAAGGTTTCGTGGATTTGAATAATTTGATCTCAAGTTTTTTAGATTTCATAAAGCTTGGTGTATTTGGATTTCTGAAATCAAAATTCTAGTATTCTCAGCTTTGTTTCTATAATTTGAACTCTTTAAATTAAGATTAACTAAATCTAAATTTGATTTTTAGGATTTGTAAGGTATTAATCAGAAACTTTTTTAGATTAAGTGGTTTCTAACTCAATCATAAGGGAAGGTTCTTATTTCAATTTCATAAATATGATCAATAACAATCAAATAAATTTAATCAAGTTACATAATTAAAATTGACTCGAATAAAATAATTATGAAACCATATAAGATTAATCATATAAAATGTAATAAAGTATGAATCTTAATTTGCACCTTATTTTGAATCTTGATCCTTTACTTATTGTTTCCTTAACCGTTTATGGAACTAATTCATCTTAACCACTATAGCTACACAAATGTCTAGCTTCTAGTGGTAACCTTTAGTCCTATTGAGCATATGTCTATTTATAATAGGTTTAAAACATTTTAATAATTTAATTGAAATTAAATTATAATCTCAATTAAACTTTAATTAAAATTACAGCTAACTCTAATTAAATACCAATTATATCTCATATTGAACTTTATTTATTAAATATATCATATTTAACCATAAAATTTCTTAAACTTTACAATCAAGTTCAACTTGATTAAAATGTCTTTTCTTTCTTCAACTTGTTTTTCATACGTGACCCATTAAATTCCTAAATATGTTAGAAATGGATATAAACCCTAAATCATATTTAATATTATATAAATTAAACTCTTTTAGTTATCTTTAATTATTTAATTAAACTATTTATATCCATAAATTAAGATTGGAGTTTATGAACACATCATGATCATACAAATATTTAGAAACGTCAAAGTAGTTTTAACTAACCTTTTTATACATGACTTTTCGTATAATTCATTCTTTTCATTATATAATGATCCAATTAGATATAAAGTATAAAATTAATTTTTACTCTATTTGAGTCCAATCATGTTTTTTTTACCATTAGTAATTGATTCAATACATGATATTTGCAAATTAGTACTAATCAAGAACAACAAAACATTCTCTCTAATTACTTTAAGGTGATAAATCCTATATTAATCACTCAACTACCTCATATAGTTCATGATATATCCAACGACTACCGACTAAGCTATCATTGACTAGAATAGGTCATAAGCAGTATCAAAACAAAACAATCCTTATACGAGATACTTTGGAGATCTCAAGTCAAAACATCACTTATATAATCATCACAATGAGAATTTTATAGTCATAAAAGTAATATTCTAAATAGATTTCTCATACAGGGTTAGTTCAGTGAACTTGATATCTAATAAATACTCACACATTTGTTTAAGTATCTTGATACTTTAATTTATGAGATTGACTACTTTCATAAAGGGGAAAAAAACATGTGTTAGTCTTTTTATGTTTTATTATGTCCACTTTTAATAGAACAATGACTGGAAACAATCTAGGGATAATACATAAATGCAATATGAATCTCATAATTATAATCTTATCATAATATCATTTACAATGTATATTTATCTAAGGGAGTTTTTCATATACATCTAAATAAAAATAAGATAAATAATGCCTTTAAATAATTATGTTAGTAAAGTACAACCAACCGATTGGTTGTAAGGTTAAAACCAATATTATCTATTATAACGAATGATAATAACAAATTCATATAAAATAATTTCATAGTAAATATAATAATAATGATAGATAATAAAGAAAGAGAGATAAAAATGATATATAGAGCTTCAATTAAATAACTATTGGTCTATGTCTACTTATCAAATTCCATTTAGAAATTCACCACCTGTTTCCTTCAGTAGGTGAAGACGAACTTTACAATTGTTTTACTTTAATATAGGTGAAGAGTAACTATTTAAAAACATTGTTCAATGTTAAGACATGCCCTTAAAATGTGTATGTCAAGCAATTTTCCTAATTGCTACATTAGAACAATTGTACATGACTCAAAACTTCTATTTCTTGCTCACTAAATGAACTAAGTTTTAATTTATGTTATTTAATGCACAAATTCACTCAAATATTCTCTTTAAATTCTCAAGACTCTTAGTCTTTCTCTAGTATACCATAATTTCTTTTTACAACTTAATTATGATATCTTTATACCTAAAACATACTCAAACAATTGTTAGACAGAAAATAATTGTTATAATGACTAGTTTTCTGGTAAGATGTACTAGTTAGACATATTTGGACTACCTTTATTTAGGAAAAAAGGTCTCATCTTAGTAACTTTTCATACTTACTATTGAATAGCCAATGAATAATAATTGGATTGATAAATAATGCAACTAATGTATGACATGCAAATAATGAACAGTCTGACATATTTGTAATGCTAAATAATACCTATTCTCAAAAAAAGAGTTTTAATCTTTTAAAAAACTTTATGTAAAACCATTTTAAAAGTTTTTAACTTTTTACTTGAAGGTCAAAAGGGTTTACAGATCTTCTCAAATTTGTTTGGACGAATGTGAAAAAAAGTGGCTTATATCTCTCCTCGGATGTCAAAAACCAAAAACAGATAAGAAGTATGGTTGGTTTCTCATTACAATCTCTTTCATTGAAATATTTGGGAATCCTTCCTTTGATTAAGAAACTCAAAGAAAGAATTAATGCATGGCAACATAAGTTTCTGTCCCGTGCCGCTATAGTTACTCTCATTAATTCAGTCTAAGTAGTGTGCACATTCATTAGATTGCCAATATGGTGTTTCCGAAGAGAGTCATAAAGGAAATTTTTATGGTTTTAAAAACCTCGGAATATGGTGTTTCCGAAGAGAGTCATGAAGGAAATTGTTATAGTTCCCTAAACAACTAAGGCCAGATAGCATCATCTGGAATTTATATTCCAAAGATATTTTTAGTAACAAATTTTGTCATCTTATGCTTACAAACAATGTGGAAGTTGTGTTTTGGTTTGAATTGTTGTGGAAGCAATCTTTAAATCCTAAAACTGCAATTGTCACTTGACTAATAATTAAAAATAGGCTCAAAACCAAAGATAAATGGTTTTGGGATATATGATCCTATCTGTATATTGTGTAAGCATATCAACGAGAGCAAAAATCATTTATATTTTAAATGTAGCTACACCAATGTAATTTGGAGCAGAATTATGGTTATGTTACAACTATCTAACTACAGATTTTAGCGGAGAGAGATCTTGGATATGATCATTAGGTGTACTAAACAGTGTAAAGTTGATGATTTGCTTATCAAGATAGCATTTACTATAGTCATATATCCCATATAGAGGGAAAGGAATAGGAGAATCTATAAAGGAGTTGAAGGCAAACATCAGCTAGCAAACTAGATTGTGAATTGAATTCGAGCAGTATTTATTATCGACTACAAACAAGATTCAATTAGTCAAGGAGTGAGAAGGCACTGGTTATTGTAATTATTTCCTTTTGTAACTGTTCCTATGAATTTTTTGTAGGAGTCATTGTAATAATGTGAAGTAACTTTTGCTAGATTAATATAATTTCATTCATATTTCAAAAAAAATGTCTTACATATAAATGGTCATGAAATGATTAATTCTCTAATTCATTGAAATGACTAATATAAATTTATAAGAAACGTGGCAATGATTGTTACAAATGATGACTTCATTATTTCTTACTCTAGGTTTACTAACTTAAATTATGTTGAAATTATGTTGAATTACATATATGATATATGCTCCAATTTGATTATTTTCTTATTTTTTATTGATCAGTTAATCCATTTGTACATATATTTATATTTATTATTATAAACTTTTTAAGAGACAGAATAAAGTTTTTAATTATTTTTAATTAATATAAATATAAATTTTAACTTAATATAACAGTAATTATACTTGAGCAATACTTATTTACATAAAATAAGATTTATTTTAATTAGGATGTACACAACTATGTAAAATATACATTTAAGATGAATAAACCGTAGATAGTTTGTACGATCTGACTCGAAACATATAAATTTGGACGAGCAACTTTGAAATAAAGGGGGAAACTAGCTTTGATTAGCGCAAGGGAATTTAATATATATATATAATTAAGGAAATATTCACGTGCTGGCTCTAATTTACAGCAGTAACAGATGATGCACAAAAAGAGAAAAGGCCATCCAAATTTTATTCTTCATTATTTGGTTAGATATCCATCCAAGAAAACTTTCCTCCAGGTGGATTTGAACATCCACCAATTTCATTTCGAAAGGGAATCTGTTAATAAATAGTGAAACTCTGCGGCATCAGTTAATCCGACAGCCATTTCCTATGATCCTGGATTTAAAGCAGCTTTCTGCAGCATTACAGAAAAGTTCATTAGCAAATTGCCAAAGTAGCTGTTTGTAGACGAGCTAAAGTAACGTTGTATGACATCAGACACTCATCCCACATACTGTTACTAAAAAAAAAACGTTTACTCGTACCGTGGCAACTTGACCAACTTTTCAAAGAAAGACTCACCCGTTTTGCCTCTTCCATGTTTGCCTTTATTAGGGAGTAGATGGCAACACCTGCAATGGCTATCACGGTACCAATACCAGTCTGTCTGGAAATTTTATTCCCTGCCAAATTTTGCAATCATTACATAAGGATAAGATAACATAATAAAACTTAAATAGATCAACCAATGTGTTTAATAAGGACGGTATATGGTGAATAACATACTCTATTCCACACTCAATTCTACTTCCAAGTCATAGTAACTAGTAACATCTGCAACATAATTACTTCAATTTTCCCCTTTCTTTCAGGGAAGATGCAGGATGGATGGGGGTTCTGATCAAACTTAGGCCAGTTGGAGCTCTCTATTTGACACTAGATTTTGGTTGCAAAAAGCACGTGCCAGGTACCGTTATAACAATAAAAATTCTCTTCATGTATAGAAAATTCAAGATTCATCCATACTAGTCGTAAATGAGATAAGAAATTACCAAATACAACAATTGAGAACCCAATGACAAAAACTCTCTTCAACACATTTCCAACTGCATGTGTAAGTGGTGCAACCCGTTCTAGAGTGTTGGTGGCAATCTGTAATTCAGGAACAAAAGGATGGTCAGAGGGAGAGAAACATCCCATTGTGTTCAGAGAGAGAAAAAAAGCAAGCAAATCCAAATGAATGGTAAAGCTTGAAGGAGAATTTCAAGATAGAAATAGTTGACGTACCTGGTTGTAGAGATGATAGAACATCCCCACCCAAAACAGGTCAGACAAGAATTTAACTAGTCCAACTTTGGCTATTGCATCATTGAAACCATATTGAATCAATTTAGGGCCCTCAAGCTGTAAGCAGTTCATCCAAACCAATGGTTTACCGTTATGTAAGAGAAAGCAACAAAAGATGTCAAGATTTGAGTTTGAAAGTCCTGTGCTGAGTACAATTACCACTACTGCCGGTGGAATGCAAAACAGAAGGGCTATTATTGAGATGTAAGCGTACACATTTGTGCTGTCCATGCCAGTCTATTGAAGTTAGAAAGAGAGTTAGAAACTTGATGAATCTAGTGGAGTTGATTAGGCAAATAAATAAGTAATGCAAGTGGCATACAATACTAAACTTCGAATTTCTTTCTCTGTACCCAAAATACAAAATAAGGGTCAAACTTCCTAACTAAGCTTTACCATTGCTTTCTTCGAATAGATACTTCTGTAAGTAAATGCTATGTTTGAAATCATTGCACTAATGAACCCAGTCCAGTTGAAGGAAAGCTCAGTTAGTGATGCCATTGACACACCTATAGTAGAAGCCACTCAACTTCAGCGAAAACAGTATGCGAGAAAGTTATACTAATTACAAATGATTGGCTGAGATCAATATTTGCAATTTCGGGAACCTAAAAAAAAAAACTTTTCGAGTACCAATAACTACAGGAGCCAATGATAGCCAGAGTGACAGGGGGATTTGTTGGCCCAGCACAAACTGAGAAGCAGCAGCGTTGAAGAATGGCTCGAGGGCTGCAGGAAAAATATAACACGTTATAGACCCAACAACCATCTCAAAAACTTAATTTTTCTCTCTCAAACTTGCATAGTTAGTTATCCTCTGAGCACATAAAGTAACAAAAGTTATACTATCAGTGGAGATTCATCAACATTAAGAGCACATATCATCGAATTTAATTTTCAGAACTTGATGAAATTACCAAAAGCTGCGACAGATCGTAATACCTTTGATAGTGTGCGTAAAAGACACAGCAACAGCTGCAAATGACACATTGGACATGACATGTCCTAGAGCATGACAGAATGCAACTGGCGTCAGTAGCAACAGAAGCTCCTTATCAATTGGCTGTTTCCAGAGCAATTTACGCAATACGTCAATCCTTCATAAGAGTTACAAAACCTCAACACTATCAACAGTAGCAATTGTCACTCACTGCTCGTTTTGGCAAACCAACAGCCCAACTAACAAGACAATAAACCACTCCAACTAGCAGATGTATAACCGAAACGAAGCTGCAAGTAAGCAAATAATTTCCAAAATCAAAACCGAAAACATCATCTAAGAAAACGAAAAAACAAAGAGAATATCGACTTACTATGGATATGGAAAGTAGTTATAGACCTTCTTGTTGAGTATGTTAAAGATCACATTCAAGAAGTACCTGAACATAACATAAAGACAAATGAGACAATGATTCACTAGTCATCTAACCAATTATACACGAATCATTACGACTTCAAAATAAAAGTATTAAGTTATTGGCTAAGCTCACCAAGTGAAGAAAAAGAAACCGGTGACCAGCACCGGAAACCTCTCACCGAAGCTCTTCGCTGGCTCCACCTGCCTACAGTCACAAATTAGTCAAAGCAAAATACCCCACGTCAAACTTCAAAACTTTTATGAGTTATTTTCCTTCGCTTTCTCATCAACCAATCACAACCTTTCTAGGAACCCAAAGAAGATTAGAAAAGAAAAAACAGTCATTTAACGAAAACTATAACGGTCTAACCCATCGGCGTCGGCAGTAGCGGCCTTAACGACCGGAGGTACGCGCCGGCGAATCTCTTGCGTCCAAGAGGAGATTCCAACGGGAACAGAGACGAAGCACTTCTCCGGCAAAGGCGAGAACTCAAGGCGCGGGAGTTTTGATGTTGGAGTCTTGAGGTGAGCATTGGCTCTGGAGAATCCGAACGGAGACGGCAAGCAGAGCGACCTGAGGCGACCGGTATGCACAGGATACTGGAGAGAGCTTGTGATCGACGCCATCGGAAGCAAACACAGAAAGAAACTGACACCAAACGAACAGAAAACTGAAATAAGAGAGTGATTTAGGTGGAATGCAAAGGCAGCCTAGAGAACGACAAATTGAATAATGAGAGTTTTTTTTTTCTTTGAGAAACAGGGGAGATTTAATTAAAGCGCGAAAACGAAGAGAGCCACACATAAACAGACACCGAGGAAGAGGTTTGGCTGTAAGATGGTGACACAGACAGAGGGTCATCTAATGTATGGTCGATAACGTACATGAAATCTTGAATATGGATAGAACATTTATATCTATCATGAATAGTAACAGTTGCCCGTACACAAAATTGAAAATCAAGGCAGAGAGTGCAAGGGCTTTTACATTGTTCTTTGCATGATTGATTGTATTCGCTTTATCCCTTTCTCCAACAATTTCATTTTAATTTGTCCTTCTTACCACATACGGATTACGGAGCGGTTAATTTCAGTTACATAAAGCCAGTTATTGTATACAACTAGGAAAGTGAGTCCAAAGTTATTGTATACAACTGAACTGATGACTTAATTCTGTCAGTTTCTTTTCGTCAGTCCTTATGAAATTTATATATTTATTTTATTAATGTATTGGTTTGTTAGGATAACAATAGGATCTCGTGGTGCAAGAAACATGAGGGAGCAGAGTTAGATGTTTGGAAGTAATAAATAAATATGCTACTCAAAATATAAATAAAACATGCGTGAACCAGCTTTTATGCTGGTTTTTCCCGTTTAACTGAACACCCATTGCATTTACATGAAGTCCCATTTCTCACAATAGTTATATCAGATTCTCCAATAAAATTTGGCATTTTCGATGCATATTATCTGCTTTGAGCAAACTTTAAGACCCATGTTTTCTATGTATCTATAAAAATAGATATAAGATCTTATGTTTAGTTTTATTGTGTTTTATTCTATTCTATAAATTTCAGCTATTTATTTATGCGAATTTCACGTTTATTTATGTAGAGTCCACACATTGATTTATGTGAATCTCACATTTATTTATGCAAAACCTACGCAAGATCTACATAAATAAATAGCTGAAATTTATAAAACAAAATAAAATACAATAAAATTAAACAGAAAATTTAGACTCGTAAAAATGGGCCTTTTAGAAATGGACGTCCGTTCTATCCATCCAAAAACGAAAAAGATATTTTCTCCCCAACGAACGGGTGATCATGCATTACCAACCTCTACAAAGGTTCTTGTCACCGAGCATGAACAGATCACAGCTAATTTCCAAAATCATATCTTCTGCCATTGACTCTGCCTGCTGTTCCTTTCCACAACTTATCCACATCTGGAAATACGATCAGACATACAATTAAGACAAATTATCTCATTTTCCAATCTAATTAAGTCACCTGCACTAGCAACTATAAATTTGGCTGTCTCTGATCCGCTGCGCGAAATTCGTAAAATTAAGGGTTGAATTAAAACCAAATTATATTCATCTCCATTTGCTGTATGTAGATAACTAATTTAATATTCAAGTATATGAAAGGTTGCCAACGAATAGGTCTACAGATTTCGTGAAAAGAAATGGGATGAGACTATAGTTAACCTACATTCATTATTTAAGTTTAGAAACGTTAAAACATTATGGTTTGAGCCTTTTATTTTATTCATTGATTTTCAGGGCTGAAGAATTCAATTTGTAGACTTTTTCCCCAGTAGTTTAGACTATAATTTTCCTCTTTTTCAAAAGTATGACTACGTAATGGGTTTATGTGGTTGGAAGATTTTTCTTAAAAATTTATAAATATTAAGTCTTACATAAATATTTTTTTAATACTTTAAGTTAAAAAAATTAATGTTAAGAGTTTGATCCTAATGACCATTTAGACATAGACATGTTTTGATGTATTTTGATTATATATAAAGAAAAGAAACGTACTAGTGGTGAGTTGTGTTCTTATTTTTGTTAACGCTAAAGGATTTGCTTTGTTTGTTTATGTTACTTTATATCTTTGTAGCTAATGAATTAGTTGCAATTTTATGTATGACATAATTATTTTAATTAATAAAAGCATTCTTTGTCTTCATATATTTTGTTAATTATATTTGATATTTTAATACTAAAGGCAGAGTTTTTGAAATAATGTTATGCAATTGATCTTATGATGAGATCATAACTATGACATTATATTTATATTTATGTATTATTCTTAAATTGTTTTTAATTGTTGCTTCATCAAGATAGGATATTAATAGAATGGTAAAATTAGCACATGTTATTTTTTCTTATAAAGAAAAAATTGATTTTATAAATTAAGTATGGAGATACTAAAACAAACATGCAGGTATCTATTAAAGAATAAGGTTACTTAACTGGCCTATAATGAAGATTACAAATATAATACTACTTATCCTTCTATGGATTTCCCTTCAACCTTTATGCAAAATTTACAAAATAATTCAATTAACATTCATGCAATAGTCACACCATTTTCACTCAATTTATCTCACATTTAGATCAAAATATAAGGATTTGTAACCAAAATCAAGATATGAAAGAAATTAAAAGGAATAGAAACTACACACAACAATTCCTCCACACTTAAACTATGCTTGTCCTTAAGTATAATAAAGAACACTAGACTATAAAAGAACAAACAATAGAAACAACAATTTTCCCCAATAATAGTCAAAGATATCAATTATCATTTCAAAAAACATAACCTAAGAACTTGAAACTCATAATACTCAATGAGCAAGCTATTCTTCGTATATTTAGCCAAAATCAACAAGCACTTCAATTCAAAGAACCATCAACAAGTGTGATAGACACCCGCTTCACTCTTTATTCTCTCAAACATTCAAAGGTAAGATATGTGTTCATTCATCGTTCATTTCATGTAAGGTATCTACCATAAGCTTGTTTACCAATCAAATCTCCACCACACATATCAAACACAAATATCAATTTGAATGTCTTTATTTCGGTTGTAATAAGATCAGGTTAAGGGTAGGGAAAAGAAAAATCACAATTTAAAACCACAACACAAATTGAGCATTTAAAATAATGCAAAACAATGAACCATAAACACTCAATTCTTTCCTCTCATTTAACAAAATTAACACTTCCCATTTTTACTTCTTTTCATTTTCTGGTCATCTTCTCTTCCTTCCTTTTCTTTTCTATTTCTTTTTCTTCTTTTTCTTAAAAGCCAACTATATGCTATGATTCCCTCATACTTGTTCAAATAATTATTCCCTAAACCCAATCGTACACATTCAAATGCTCAACTTGCCTTACGATAGGTGTAATAAAGAGGATAAACAATCAAGTTTAAGGCTTATATTTTGGGTTTAAAGAAAGAAAAATGTTTCATTTAAGCTAAAAGGGGCTCACTAAAGGTAACATTATGGAGGCTTTTTAAGCAAAAAGGGTAAATCCTAATTGCCTTCATCATTTCAACGTTTGCATAAGATTATATGATCTTAACTAGTATTTGCAAGCAACCTTTAGAGTTCCTTAATCATGAAAGAACACTCTCAACAAAGAATACTTGAATTTGGTGTTTAATAGTTCAAAGAGGCTCAAATCCTTACCAAAGAAAAGTGGCATTCATCGATCACAACAAACTAATGTCCTTTTAATCGAAATCCAAGTCAATTATTTTAAGCATGCAAGTATACTCATACACTCATATTATGTATTTCCAATCCCAATGGAGTTCATTTAATGACCATGCATCTCTAACTATTAAATGGAAAAAAACACATATAACAAACACTTTTTTTTAATAATAACTCCCCCCAACACTTAAATATCACATTATTCCTAATTTGATACAAAAAGTTAAAAGAGGGGTCTAAAACAAAAGACAAAAATTAACATGAACAAGGACAAGCATTAATAACTAAAAGACATTAAACTAATAAGCATCAAAGAAAAGGATAGAAATACGATAAGAATGTGGGGGTAATCACTGCGTTGATCTAGTGTGGAATGTGATGTATTGCGTCGAGGAATGAAGAATAGTTGCAAGGAAAACAGATAGAAGAGATGGAAGAGTAGGCCTGCGCACACAAAGAAAACAAACTAAGTTAAGGTTCACTAAGAAAAATAATAACAAACAGAAAAAAAATAAATAGATAATTGAAAAACAAACAGAAATTAAATGGGTTGCTTCTTTAACGTCTTGTAGTTGGACGCCTCAATGGTCATGCTCAAGGTAGGTTGCGCAAAGTGATTGATTCCACCTTTTCTCCTTTTCATTCGACTCTGTCTCAACGAATTTTCCAAACATTTCCTCAATTGCATCCACTAGCAATTGGCAGCATTCATCACTCTCTTTAACTAAGTCCAACTTCTTTTCTTGTTCTTCCTACAAGGCAAAATCAAAATCAGCATCATTAACTTGATCAACAAAAGAATAGTCTTCAGAAACAATAGAAGTAGGAATAGGTATAACATTAAAGATTGAAAATTCTACTATTCTCCTAAGATGGTCATGGCCAATTTCCCATTCTTCATATCAATCAAAGTTTTAATGGTGGCCATAAAAGGCCTCCCTAGGAGTATGGAGTGCTCCTTTTCTTTCCCCTTCACTTCCCTTATGTCTAGGACAACAAAGTCTACGTGAACAATCAATCCTCCAACTTTCACTAACACGTCTTCCATTATTCCTTTTGGATAACAGATTGACCTATCAGCTAATTGCAAATACATGTTCATAGGTCTTAATTGTCTTAAATCTAATTTCTTATAAAAGAGTAAGGCATAAGGTTTATGGTTGCTCCAAGATCAAGGATACCCTTAACCTCATCACCATTACCTATTGATACTTTCACGATAAAACGTCATAGGTTTTTCAGTTTGGTAGGTAAATGTTGCTGCAGAATTGCACTTGCTACTTCCGAAATCAACACCTTTTCATTAGGCTCAAACTTTCGTTTCTTGGTGCTTAGTTCCTTGAAGAATTTGAAATAAATCAGAATGATCCTAATCACTTCTAACAAGGGAAGATTAACATTGATCTTAGAAAGCATGCTATATAGATAGGAAAACTACTCATCTTGTTTCAATTCCTTAAGGTGACTTGGATATGGAATTGGTGGTTGATAAGGATCTGTCGCCTTGTGAATCTTTTGTCCTTCATTGTCCTTGGTGTCATGCTTAAGTTGTTTACCCTTTTGAATATGACTTGAATAGTTCCTCCCATTGCTTTTCTCGTTCTACTTATCTTCTTCTTTGGTGAGGCTTTCCTTCTCTTGATTATCAATATCAGATAGCTCAAAAGGAAACTTAACATGATTATCAATCACTTTTCCACTTTTCAGAATGGTAATTACTTGGGCTTGCTTGGGTTGACTGGGCAACCTACTCTTTTGATTGTTATGCATTTGAGCTGCAAGTTGCCCTACTTAAATCTCAATCCTCTTCTAAGGAGTCAAATCTCTTGTTGTTCATTTCTTGATTATGAGTTGTGACCTGAATGAATGCATTCAGGCTTTCCTCCAAAGAAGGCTTTCTAGGTAGGTTGTCATTTGAGGATTGCCCTTGGAAAAATTTTGGCCTTTGAAAATTCTAATATTGTGATTGGGCTTGCATCAGTAGATTGTTTGTAGCGCCCCGCTCCTGCCGACCCGACCTCGTCATCGAGAGGGATGTCCGAGCTTGTGCCCGCGAAAGCGGAGTGCTAGAGCGGTTGGTCAGTCCCGTTCGGTATAAATATTTGTTCAATTTGAAATCCGATCGGCACAGGCTTAAGCGGAAGCCAAGTCACTCAGTCAAAG
>JANVCL010000003.1:14367867-14388502 GCA_026546855.1 Erythroxylum incrassatum | reverse complement strand
AGAATCAGTCAATTGCTCGGTTACACATTTAGTGCACAGTAACAAACACATTAATCCCCCTAATGCGGGGCCGGGATATTACATTGTTGGTCTTCCAAGAGAAATTGGGATGGTTTCTCTAACTAGGATTATAGGTGTTGGAGTATAGATCATTTCGCTCCCTTGGTTGAAAACAGTTAAGTGAGTTAACTTGTTCTTCCCCGTCTATCAAAGGTTCGTAAGAATACAAACAAAAATTAACCCCATCTAGGAATGCATTTTTTTATCTCATTCTGCCCTTCACTGGTGACTTCTACATGTTCTTTCTTATTATTTAGGTCCAAAGTACTCTCCTTAAAAGAGGCAAGTCTTATGAAAGGTGACTTCCTTAAGGTGGGTTTCTAAAAAGGTAGAAGCTTGCTTGGTAGCTCTTTACCATTGAAGTGTTCTCTTTTGAGTTTTGGTTAAGGGTATCATATTCTTGGAATGCCTCAATGCCACTGATAGGATAGAGGCACCTTAGGTGGTACTACAAGTCGAGGTTGCCAATACTAAAAGTTTAGAATTCGAACATCAGATTTTACTTGAAGATTTGAGTCAACTATATTTTATGATTTCATCCTAAAGTCTCCACTTTCTATAAGATTATAGGAATCCATTTATTCTCATTCTTAGCATTAACATCCAAACTCTAATTGGGAATGAAACATTAGTAACTGAATTTATGGATATTGCCAAATGATCCTCTAGAATCTTCAACTTCTTCTTAACATCCGGTAAAGACATAATGGAACTTAATTGCAATAATAATTGTAGCTAGTGAAATGGATCTTCATCTATCAACATTGTTTGGTCAACTTTAACAAACAATATAATTCCTTTATTGATTCAATCTTGACTAACACTTTTGAATCCCTAGTATGAATTCGTTAGGTCACTCCATGTATTGTAGTGCTTGTTGTAGTCGCTCCTTTGAATTTCTTCTTTTGTAGGAATCTTGTGCTCTAGCAATAAACTAAGAAACTTTTTCTACAACAAGAAATAAAAAATTTCCTCTGTTTTAAAGGTGTGAAAAGAGTGTTGAATCTAAGTGGTTGGTGTTTATATCTTCCTTTTGACTTTAAGTGATTTTCTCTCTCTAGAGTAGGCCAAACACAAGTTCCAAAGATATTAAATTCAACCATTACCTAATTACGGGGACTTATTTCCATAAACTAAGTACCAACTTAACTCTTTTTTTAATGTCTTTCTTCCCTAAGAATTCTTCGTATTCAAGTACTTTCGCTATAAATTCCATACCTTATAATTTTCTTGAAGTTCAATATTAAGGCCCCTTTGAGCTAACTCCATATACTCGATCTTTGGAAGTGCAATCTAACATCAACTTCTAATTCTCCATAATCACGCGATGAACATGTATGCATTCTCGCAACTTTTCTCAGTAACTTTGGACAACTTGACTATACTAACTTTAGGTTTAGTCTAGAAAAATTAAGCATGAAAAAATCTTTCCATTTCAGTCCATGAAAGGATAGAATTCTTAGACCGCAAAGCATACAAGGAAAAATCCTTGCCAACCAATGAAATTGAAAAAAAATGAAGCTTGAAATTTTTTTGATTAGCCAATTCACCATACCTAATAGTGAATCTAGCAATAGGCTCAATAGTTGATTGACCATCTTCACTATAAAACAAATCAAATTTAAGAATTATATTGCCATGAGGATAAATATTCTCGTCGTCAATATGCTCTAGATAACACTTGTGGAATTATGGACAGCCAATAAGTCTTAAACTAGACCCAGTTCTTGAACAACTTCTCTAATATCTTCCATATCAACTTGAAGTCTCATTTATAGAGGATCAATAATAGGAACAAGATTACGATTTACAGTCAAAAGGTTGCTCCTTAAGTTGTAATTTGGTCTATTAGCTTCAACTTCAAAACCAAATCTTTGTCTTTCAAGAGCTTGAGGCCTGACAAGCGTGTTGGCCATTTCTAGGATTAATGTGCAAAGGTACAACGAGAATATCCCCTCTTTTACAAAAAGTAGCATACCTTTCTTTCAAAGAGGAAGAAGTTGGAGGATGATTACACTCTCCAACTTTCATTATGTTTGGTACAAGCTTCTCTTGAGCGCTTTAGAAATTTGTCTTACTAGAGAAGGAGAATTCTACCTAGCAACTTGTACTAAAGTGGTAAAAAGTTTTTATATCTTCTTTGTCAACATTTTGATTGCTTCAGCCATAGTAGTTAAATCGGGCTTCAACTCTAAAATATCATTTGCATAATCAACATTATTTGTAGTTGATAGGTATAACAATATTGATTTCTCGTTAATTGAAGACTTAACTAAAGGCGATGTTGCCTTCTTAATATTTTCAAGCATTTGGGACATAAAACCTTTGTTTCCTATTGCAATAAGGATCCCTTCTTCCTCTAGGAATGAATGCATAATGATTTCTTTTTTGTTCATCATACACAAAATTATGGTCTCATTGAGCGTGACAAATTATTGATTGCTTTTGTGATCAACCTGTAATTCGAGCATGCCAAGGAAGAATTCTCCTATTATAATGTCTGATTTCTTATCAACAATACAAATGGGCTCTAAAAAACTTAAATAAGAAAATTCTAAGCTACCATAATGCTAAAGACTGCTAGAATAAAATTTAAGTTGAAAGATTATTTGATTCAGGAAAAAGACAAGTACAAAGTATTAAAAAAAATTAAGTTGATGAGATGGTCTTGTTTTTGTTTTTAGTTGTGTCTCTTCTTCTTCTTCTTTTTTTTCCCCTTGCTGATGAGTTTATATAACTTTACAAATGCAACTGTCATAAGCAATTCTCTTGTAGCTCCTCAAGTTCCAACTTTCCCCTTACTGTGTCCATGTTTTGATTAATTGCTCATCACACATTCATCATGTCTCAACCGTCTTTGACTCCCAAGTCCTATACTTGTTTACTAATTCCTATGTCTATAAATTATCCTGTCAATCTAGTTAACTTTTGGAACTATTACCAGTTTAGCATTTTCACTTTTAGGCTAAATGAACTCAATTTATCTCGGTTGTTAACAATATTATAAAAGTAATTATAATTGACTTATAATAAAAAATCATTAACTCAATCAAATTTTTATTAATTAAATTTAAGTAACAATTTTTTGTGAGTGTCAATTTACTATTAAGATCACAATTAAATTGGCCATCTAAAAACATAATTTTTTGTAACTAAATTGAAAGGTTAATTCAACTATTATATTAATAGTAGATGAATTATAATTTGAAAAAGTGGTTTGATTGCTTTTTAGCAGTTATATTTATTTGAAATTAAAAAAAGACGTATAATTACTAACTTGAAATAAAACTCAAATTGTAATAAAAAACTGTCAAAATATACGCAATAAGACTAATGTCATTAATTTGAGGAAGGGAACAAAGCTGTTAAAAAAATTATCCAAAAAATAGGGTTTGCCGTAAACAACGTTGGTTGAGGCTCAACGTCAGACCGAAAATAACCCTCCGACAGACGGGATTGAAATTGAATCGATCACGAAAAGCCCGCCACCACTTTGAAAGAGGAACCGCAGATCTAACGGTCCAGATTCGGTCATGGTCCCAACCCCCCACAATCGCTCGATCTTCAAGAGTCCCCACCCTTTTTCATCGCTTTTCACGTCCTCTTATAGCTCTCACTTCGTTTCATTTTTCTTCCAGCAAAATTCAAACAATTATCTTTTTTTTCTCCCCTCCTCCTGTGCGGTGTCTGTAGCTCTCTCTCTGTTGTGGTGGTCTAAACTACTTTGTGGGTTGCTTCGTTTGATCTCTCTCAACAATAATGTCGACTGAGAAGGAGAGAGAGAGTCTTGTTTATATGGCCAAGCTCGCCGAGCAAGCCGAGCGCTACGATGGTAACGTCCCCGCATACCTTCCTCGTGACTTTTGCTTTGGATAAGTGTAAAAATGCTGTCTTGTGCCCTTTTGCTTATGTTTTTTTGTTAGCAATTCAAGTTCTGCTCTTTTTTTATCTGGGTGTTTAGGAGGTTTGATTTACAAGTAGCAACGTAATGTTATCGGTCTGACTTATATCTTTTGCCTCTCTAGTTGTTTGATTTCATGCACTGTTATGCGCTTAATAATATTGGATTAAGAAAATAGTTATGGTTGTTCCTTCTTTCTTGCATATTTTTAATCGATTGTACCATCTTTCTTCAGATTCAGTTACATGTATTCTTGATGTTAAAGACTTAATCATCAGCATTTTCATTATCTTGGATGTTTTCCTTGTAGTCAGTCGCATTTGCTAACAACTTATCATCTGTTCTGTACAGTGATGATCGTTGAACATGAGATGTGTATGAAGTTTGTACCTTTTCTATTGAAGTCTAATTTTTGTTGTTCATGTGCCCCGTTGATTTTATCTCTGAAAATTTTTGATCGAATGGTGAATCAGAAATGGTTGAGAGCATGAAAAAGGTTGCACAACTCGATTGTGAGTTGACTGTAGAAGAGAGGAACCTGCTATCTGTTGGTTACAAAAATGTCATTGGTGCCCGGCGAGCTTCTTGGCGCATTATGTCTTCAATCGAGCAAAAGGAAGAATCAAAGGGAAATGAGCCGAATGTTAAACTGATCAAGGGCTATCGCCAGAAGGTAGAGGACGAACTCTCAAAGATTTGCGGTGATATTCTGTCTATCATAGACAAGCACCTGATCCCCGCTTCCACCTCCGGAGAAGCTACTGTGTTCTACTACAAGATGTGAGTCATGCTTGGTCTTAAAATTTAATCTTATTATGCACCATATTGAGTGATTACTTTATCCTTAATGCTTTTGCTGATTTTCTAGTCATTCGTTACGCTTACCTGCCCCCTTCATGGGGATTCACAGTTTCACCAAAATTCTATGCGTAGTTGCAAATTCTACAATTGCTTAAGGAGTAAGTTTGAGGCTCTTTTCTATATGACATCATATATGCATCAGGAAAGGTGACTACTTTCGCTATCTGGCTGAGTTCAAGACTGACCAGGACAGGAAAGAGGCTGCCGAGCAGTCACTTAAGGGTTATGAGGCATGCTTCTCTCATATTCTCTTGATGAACTGATATGTTTATGCATCATTCTGTACTTCATTATTTCCTGATATCTTTTCTATTTCCATTTCAAACCTTAGGCTGCTTCTACCACTGCAAACACAGAACTGCCTTCAACCCATCCAATTCGTCTTGGCCTTGCCCTTAATTTCTCTGTCTTCTACTATGAGATCATGAATTCTCCTGAAAGGTATGTATGTTCACTGAGATTCTTTATAACGCTTATCTATGTGGAAAAACACAATTTTAATTCAACTTGAGTTGGCAAAATCTTATCATGTGAAAACTTACAGGGCCTGCCATCTGGCTAAACAAGCTTTTGATGAAGCAATTGCTGAATTAGACACCTTAAGTGAAGAATCATATAAGGACAGCACCCTGATTATGCAATTGTTGAGAGATAATCTCACTCTTTGGACTTCCGACTTGCCTGAAGATGGAGGTATAGTACTAACTTCACTAGAATCCTCGATTTATTAGAGATCTTTTCTTGTGGAAAAGTATCTTTTTGCTTGGATTAGTATCCTTGTGAAGCCCACAATTGCCTGGTGCCAAGGAAGAATGAGTTACAAGGAACTTTCTTACTTTGGCTTGAGTTGAGGAATGTTATGGCGTAACTTGGCATGTCTTAGATATGACGTCTGTGATCTCTAACTGTAGGTGAGGAGAATGTAAAAGGAGAAGAATCCAAACCTGCTGAAGCAGAGGTTCGTGTTCACATGATTCATTAAACCCATTTTCCTTGTCTAGATTTGCCACTAAATTCCATTTTCTTTGCAGCATTAAAGGGGTATTTAAGAACCCTTTTCATGGCAAGTGGATGCTAAACTACTTTGCAGAAGTGGCTTTTTTTTGTTAGCGTTTCTTGCGAGTTGATTGGTTAGAAATATTGAAGACAACTAATGATGCTTTTCATCTTCTTAGATGCTCCCAAAGCCTGAAGAAAGGATGAATCAATTGCTTTGCCAATTTTATTTTTTCCACTTTTCCCACTATTACCAGAAAAGAGATTTTCTTTTTCCTTTTCCACTTGGCTTTACTTATATTCGACATTATTGCATGTATAATCTTCAACGATGAATTGGATGCCTTTCAATCTAAGCTTTTGTTATAGTTTAGCAGCTTATTATGAGCAGTAGTCATTTTAATATGTAACCTTTCATGTCTAAAAAACTTCTCACATAACCAACAAAAAAAAAGAAAAAAAACTCTGGCCATTTAAATTAAGTATATGGAATCAAACCGTTGTTTTGTAGGAGGGTGGGCAACATGCAAGGCTATAGTTTAAACCTGAAAAAAAAAATTTTCATGCCTGAATTTGATCCCTAGTCTATTCAAATATTAGAGCTTGAATTTGGTTAAACGCAATTTGGCTACATGATCTGAATTTTCTAGAATTGTTCAAACTCAAAAGGATTTGCCCAAATCAAGTTTAAGCCTTATTTTTCTAATGTTTTAGGTTAGGTTAGATTTGGACTATTTTAGTCATATCCTTTGTAGCCCTCACAACCTTAGGGCTTTTGCGGTTAAGGACTTTTATACGTTATGTTACGAACATGATCTTTTACCAATGAACCATGCAGCATTTAGTTCTATGTCTTATAATTAAGTCAACTTTTCTCTTGAATGTTAGAAATAAAATTAGCACAAATTAGTAAAGATGTAAGATAAAATAAGAACAAGAATGAGGAAATTTGGAGAATATTTATATTGCTTAAGAAAGCTTTACAAGGTAAATGCTAAGAACTCTCTATGTTCTCTAGGTATCTTACAAATGAAGTTTTCTTGGCTATTTATAACCTTCCACCTCCTCAATTGATGGCTAGGATTTATTTAATCCAAGGGTTCACAATAATTCTTTAAAATTCTCGACAATTATTTATATATTTAAGTATAATTTACAATTATCTATAAGGTTATAGAGTCTTCCACTCATTTCTAGCCTTATCTTGAATATGTAAGAATGGTGTGGAATCTTCTAGAGAACTCTAGCTTAGCCTCTTCATCTAGTGGGAATTTTGCGATGCATGACATTCTCTTCCACTCATTCGAGTGATGCCCTCGTCACATCCTCCTTGTAGTCCCATATTGTGAGCTCATGCTCCTAACTTGCTTCACTACCAGGTAATCTCTTCCATTTGATAAAGTACTTCATATAGCTTGGATGGGAACACCTCCTCGGCATAACACGATGTGCTAAAATTTCCTCTACCTCATGCTCGTGAGAAGTAGTGATGGCTGTGGATGCTCTCCTCAACTCACCCCTACTTGGGTTCTCCTTATCAGCATGATACGACTTTAATAAGCTCACATGAAAGATTGGATGCATCTCTAAATGTGAGGGCAATGTCAATTGATAGGCTAGCCTACCAACCCTTTTCTCCACAGGGAAAGGGCCCTCATAATGCCTTACTAGCCGCATGTGCACCTTGGTGAACCGTCGGCTTTGATGGGGAAGGAGCTTCACCATTACTAAGTCTCCTACCTTGAACTCCAACTATCTCCTCTTAATGTCCGCCCATTTCTTCATTTGCTTGGCAGCTCTTGCTAAGTGTGCTCATGTTATGTTGGTTTTCTCATACCAACCTTAGGCAAACTTGAATGCGGCAGGACTCAGACCCTTGTACCTAATTGTCAAAGTGTGAGGAGTCATTAGTTGTTGTCCCATGGGAATCTCAAACGAACTAGCTCCTGTTAACTCACTCTTTTACAAATTATAAAAGAATTAGTCAACATCAAGTAACTTAGCCCAATCATGCTGGTTGGCATTCACATAATGCCTAAAAAATAACTCTAACAATGTGTTCACCCTCTCAGTTTGGCCATTGGTTTAAAGATGAAAACTTTGTAGAGAAGTTGAGTTTGGACCCCAATAGCTCAAATAGCTCCATCCAAAACTTCCCAGTGACGCGAGTGTCTCGATCACTCACAACTGTCTTCGGTATGCCCCAATATTTCACCATATAATGAAAGAATAGGCATGCCACATTCTTGACCATAAATTTTGTAGGCATAGGGATGAACATTCTATACTTGCTAAACTAGTCTACCAATACCATAATGTTGCTACATCCATCGGACTTTGGTAGACATGTGATGAAATCCATAGAGATACTCTCCTAAGGTTTCTCCAGAATAGGCAATGGTTCTAACAAACTCTCTTACTTATGTTGACCCACCTTATCTTGTTGGCACACAAGACAAGTCTTCATATATAGATCGATATTATTGCGCATTTGGGGCCAATAATAAGCATGTTAAATGAGTGTCAATGTGTGATGTACATCAGGATGTCTTGCCCATTTGTAGTCATGGTACTCCTTGATGATTTTTTTCCTCAACCCTTGCTACTTTGGCACGTATACTCGATCACCTTTGGTAGTAAGCATTCGATCCTTAAGCCAAAATTGGCGTGCCCTCTCCCAACTTGCCAACTCTATCAAACTCTTGGCTTGCAGGTCATGCTCTAGTCCCTCCTTGACTTAATCCACCAAAGGGAAACTTAGACTTGTGACAGTAGCTAGCTCGACCTTTCTATTAAGCGCATCGACCACCATATTAGCCTTGCCTAGCTTGTACTCCATTATAAAATCGAACTCTGCCAAGAAAGCTTGCTACCTCACTTGCTTTGGCGTCAACTTCTTTTGGTTTAGGAAATAGCTTGTGGCAACGTTGTTGGTTTAACCTATAAACGTGGACCCCAAAAAGTAATGCCTCCAAGTTCGCAAGTAATGCACCACAACGATCATCTCCTTTTTTGGAGCGTATAATGACACTTGGTATCATTTAGCTTATGACTCTTGTAAGCTATTGGATGTCCCTCTTGCATTAAAACAGCACCAAATGCAAAATCAGAAGCATCAATGTGTACCTCATATTCCTTGGTGTGATTAGGAAAGGCCAACAACAGTTCCTCCATCACCACCTACTTCAACTCTTCAAATGCTCCTTGACACTTAGCATCCCAAGGCCAAACTCTATTCTTCTTCAATAGATCAGTGAGTGGAGACGCGAGGGAGGAATATCCTTTGATGAACTTACGGAAGTAGTTGACAAGGCTAAGAAAGGAATGCAACTCGGACACCTTCCTTGATGGCTCCCAATCATGGATGACTTGTACTTTGGACTTATCCATCCTCAGCTTGCCCTCTCCCACAATGTGCCACAAGAACATGACTTCATCTTATGCAAAAGTATATTTCTCCCTTTTCACGTATAACTCGTTTTCCCTTAGGACTTTCAAAACTTGTCGTAAGTATATTATATGCTTTTCCAATATTTTTCTATACACCACAATATCATCCAAATACACTACAACAAATTTATCCCAGAAGGTTTGCAGTACTTAAGTACTGAGGGTGCAAAATGTGGCAGAAGCATTAATAAATCCAAAAGGAATTACTAGAAATTCAAATGAACCGTACCTCGTCACACATGCTGTCTTTGGCTCATCTCCCTTCACAATTCTCACTTGATAGCACCCTAATCTCAAATCAAGCTTGGTAAACCACCTTGCTTCCCTAAGTTGATAAAATAAGTCAACAATGAGGGGAATGAGAGCCTTTGACGGTTGGATATATATTGCATCGAACAAATCCTTAACTTGTCTTCTCAATTCCTCAAGCTCGGGAGGTGCCATTTGGTAGGGTACCGTTGTGGGTGGATTTGCACCTTGCATCAACTCGATCTTATAATCCACTTCTTGTTTTGGTGGAAGCTTCTTCGGCAACTCCGCAGGCATCACATCCTTAAACTCCTCAAGGACGTGGGCAATCTCCTTGGGTAGTCCTTGCGGTGAAGCTTGCTCTTCTTCCTTGATTGCTACCAAAAATGTGGGTTACGCCTTCTTCATATCCTTGGCGAGTTGCATGGTCAAAAGTTGCTTAACTTGTAGACTTGCTTCTCGTAACAAAGGTACCATGCACGTATTACCCTCCTCCAAAATGTACATAGTATTGGCAAAGGAAATCGACACGGCCTTGACATGATCCATGAACTCCATGCCAAGCACAACTGGATAATCATTCATAGGAACAATTGAAAAGTCCATAAGGCTAGACCACTCACCTAGGTACACTTTAACGCCACGAGCAACTCCAAAGGTTTACTTCGGCTTGGAATTTATGCTTTGAGCCATCTTTGCTCCTTGCTATACTTGAGGTTTACTTCGGCTTGGAATTTATGCTTTAAGCCTTTCCTCGATTAAGGCGAAGAGCTTGCTTGTCTTGGGGCATTCTCTAGCCTTGTGTGGTCCCTCACAAAAAAGGCATTTTATGGATGCTTTTCCCCCTTTATCCTCCTTATGGCTGCCCTTCTTGTACTTACTATATTTGTAGGAGCTCTCTTTGCTTTGATGGGTATCTCCCCCTCTCTTTCCCTTGCCACCCTTATCTTTGTGGGACTTGAGTTTCTTAGGCTTCTTGAACTCAATAAGAGAATCGGTAATGGAAATAGTTATGGCGAGATCTTGGGCACCACGCCTTTGGATCTCTAAATTCACCCAATTTTGTAAACCATCCATAAAAGCAAAGAGTGCTTCTGTACCTGGGTAATCGGGGATCTCCAAAAGCACCTCAGAAAACTCCTTCACATAGTCTCAAATGCTCCCATTTTGTGTGAGACGATGTAGCTTAGCTCTTGCCTCCAACTTGGCATTCTCGGGATAGAACTACCTCTTTAGTCTCTTCTTGACCTCATCTCATGTATCAATAATGCAGGTACCTCTCTCGATGTCACCATGTCTTCTCCTCCATCATACCATCGCGGTAGCCTTGAGGTATAGAGTGGCGGTGTTAATCTTTTTAACATCCTCCATGACACCAAGTTCCTTAAAGTATTGCTCCAAGCTTCAAAAGAAATTGAATATCTTCTCACATTCCTTTTCCCACCATATGCCTTTGGTTTTGGAACATCTACCTTCGAAGGAGTAGTGACTACCGTAGGTGCTGCGTTGCTTCCCCTTAAGCAATCGCCCTCTTACAAAGGACTAGCTCATACACAACCTTTGCAAGTTCTTCCTTTAGGTGAAGAATCTCGAATTGAAGGTTCTCCTCCAAAGCCTTCACTTGGTCTTGACATGTGGAAACAGTAACTTTCAAGGCACCTTGCATCTTCCCTTGGAACTCTTCTCTCTCTTTCTCAAGTTCCTTAATGCGTTGGTTTACCTCCTCGAACTTGTCTTGCCCTTTGGCCACCGCGAGGTCCACTTTCGCGAGCCTTCCATTTATGTCTACCAAGACGTCCCTTGACCTTGATCTCTCCCTACCAGTCTTCTTCTCCTCTCCAACATTGGTAGTCCCATTTGTTCCCGACATCTTTACTGTGCAACGAAGATTACAATCTTTGGCTCTGACACCAACTGTCACGAACTTGGTCTTTTACGAATGAACCATGCGACACTTAGTTGTATGCCTCGCAACTAAGTCAATATCTCCCTCGAATGTGAGAAACAAAGCTAGCATAATCTAGTAAAGATGTAAGATAAAACAAGAACAAGAATGAGGAAACTTAGAGAATACTTATATTGCTTAAGAAAGCTTTACAAGGCAAATACTAAGAACTCTCTATGCTTTTTATCTCTCTATGCATCTTACAAATGAAGTCCCCTTGGCTATTTATAGCCTTCCACCTCCTTAATAGATGGCTAGGATCTATTTGATTTAGGGGCTCACAATGACCCTCTAGAATTCTCTACAATTATCTAAATATTCAAGTATAATATACAATTATCTACAAGGTTCTAGAATCTTTCACCCATCTCTAGCCTTATCTTGAATATGGAAAAATAGTGTGGAATCTTCTAAAGAACTCTAGCTTAGCTTCTTCATGTAGTAGGAATTTTGCGGTGCGTGACAATTAGCAGTTAGTAGCTATGGTAATGGGTTTGATAAGATTGGGTTCATCGCCGACTTATTTTGAAAACATGTTGCACGAACTTGACTTGAATCTTTGGTGGGTATGTATTGTACAGCTCGAGCTCGTGTCTGAGCTTGAAATGACATTATTTTAATTAAATGATCAGGTCATTCGAATTTTCAGATAGAACCCCTTAAATATAAAATGAAGTGAAATTAAATATAATATTTTATCCTTAGTTAGATTGAGTTGAAGGCATTGCCAAGCCCTAGAAAATCACTATTATTAACAAATGAAGTACAAGATTATTTCATAGCGTCATTTAGGAGGCTGTTGAACAAAATCGTACGCCATAGTGTACGTGATTAGTAAATTTAATGTTTTCAACTTTTCATATAAATTCTTATAAAGTAGTGATATTTACTTAGCCTTCACACATGTTTTATTGATCGGGAAAATTCTTTGTATAATATGGCCATGGCACGTTCGGTTCTCCAGCTGGGAAAGATATTAGGTGGTCTTATTATATATGTTTTCCTAAATCAATATTTGATCCTCGTGGATTTCAGATGTAGATTGGTTTTAGAAGCATCTACGGTGAATAATCACTCCCTCCTTTCTCCATTTCTATTTTATGATTATTATGTCGCTTGTGCGGCTAAAATAAATTGCATGGCGAAGTTGAGATAGGCCTTAAAAATGGTCATGGTGCACAGCAGGAGAAAGCAGAAGATTATTCAATTTTCAACAGAAGTTAAAAGTAAACTTGAGATCACTTGTTTTGTTATGTTATTCTTCTTCTGGATTCAATAAGTTAGTACAGAAGGCTGAAGCAGATGAAGATACGTAGACAATGCGATATAGCCAAAACAAAACCTGGTAGCGTAAATCTGCGAAGTCCAATCTAAAGTTGAAGTCCTTCCATTCTTATTCAACTAGAAAGGACCTTCTTGAACCACCCAACAGAGGCCTTGGGGTATCTCTTAAGGTTGTCCCTGTAATCCACGAAGTAGAGACCAAACCTTGAAGTATAACCAGCTGACCACTCCCAGTTATCCAACAAGGACCATACGAAATATCCATTCACATTACACCCATCTTCCCTGCGAAATTTGGACCATCTCATATTTTATTTTTGATCAACAAACAAGACTCATAACCAGACGTGCATGGAAGTATATGTTACTGTTCGTACTTGATGGAAGCCAACAAGTTGGTGAGGTAGTCATGGTGATATTTGATTCTTTTCTCATCTTTTAGAGCATCTTTTAAGGAGATAAATTTGCTGTTTGGATCATCCATGCCTGGAAAGACCAAGAAAATTTTACTACTCAGTTTGATATCAAAAGAAACAAATTTGCCCCACCGACAACTCGTGTTTTCTTAGCCACACTGAATTTGCTGGGAATGGCTTTCATGGCTTATACCATTTTCTGTGACGTAAACCGGTGGGCTTCCGTATCTTTCTTTGACGTAATTCATTATACTTCTCATCCCTTCAGGTACTATATATAACCATATTGAATTTGCCTGCAGTTGTATCATGAGTCGTAAACAGACAAGTAAATGCTTCAAAGCTAGAAATTGGACAAGTTTGTAGGATAGTGTTTATGAATTAAATACCCTGTCACCAATGGCTTTCCCATCTCTGAACGCTGAAAGAAATAAATGTTTGGTTTAGGTAATGGCAAATTATGATGGGAAACTAGAAGGTTTAAAATTCTCCTATCTGGATCAATGTCAACTTACGAAGGGCTAGGGTGCCACTGTCGTCGAGAGTACTTTTTAGAAGAACACCAACTATATTGTTTGAACTGTCTGAGGCGTACAACGAAGTGTAGTGGTTGATTCCCACGAAATCCAGTGACCCTTTAATAAGAGAAGTCTCAGACTCGGAAAATTTTGGCAGCCGGCTTCCAACTCTGCTCCTCATTGAGCTTGGATAGTCTCCAAACATCAAAGGATCAAGAAACCTGTAGCGGAAGCAACACAAACACATTGCATAAAGAACACCAGAACATAACAAAAAAGAGAATCAGGTATAATATACTACCATCCAAGCTGAAATTCTTGTGCCCTCTTTGCTGCTTCAATGTCTTCTGTGGAGTTTGATGCTGGTTCATACCAGACAGCATCAAATGATACACCAAGTGATCCACCTTGTTGTTCCTGCGCATATTTTGTGTAAAGCTTGCAATTTCAAGTCCTAATTACTGGTTTCTTTTTGACCAAACTCTCTACTACTCTACCTTGTACTTTTTCTTATAAATATCAGCTACTGTTGCATATGAAAGAATAACGTGGTGAGCTACTATGTATGGCTCAATTGCTGAATTTCCTTCACTGCAAATTAGGCGTAAAGAGCATCGTCCTGGAGCCTCCAAACCTGTATCATACCCTTGTACAGTGAATGTATGAGGCTCATTGATTACTATCCAGTGCTTTACTCTGTCACCAAAGTTCTGAAAGCAAGTCTCTGCATAGGCAGCGAAGTCATTCCTGTGAAAAAGCATAGGTCATGTATCTGGTTGCTAGTAGTAATCGCAAGTATGAGGAGTCACTTACACTATACGAGGGCTAAGCCATCCACTGTATTTATCAGCCAAAGCTTGAGGAAGGTCCCAATGGTAAAGGGTGACGTAGGGTTCAATTCCTGCGCATGCCAATTTGAAGGCTTATTTAATTTCATGATTCTGTATGCTCTTGATGAGGGGGCATGTGAATAATGAACAAGCTTCAAAGGATGAAATTTTTTTACCTCTGGCAAGTAAAGCATTGATGAGATTGTTATAATGGTCAATCCCTGCTTGGTTGATTTGCCCTGTTGCATCTGTGTAACAAATGCTACTCTCTTGATACAGAAAAAATATTACATTCGACTTTACTAGTATTGGTTTGAACCTCACTGGGATATATTCGAGTCCAGGAAATTGAGAATCTATACGCATCCATTCTCATATTCTTCATAAGCTCTATATCTTCCTGTTTCCAATCAACAACATAAATCATAGAAATACAAGTCATTTTTTGTTTGTTTTCGTCCTTCCAAGTTAAGAAGCGATAAAGCGAAGGCGAGACGTACATTGAAACGGTGGTATTGATCCACAGCCACATCCGCATTACTAGAATCAATTATTTTTCCTGTAACATATTAGTCAGTAGACTATTCCCAGATTAAGAAGCTTACAGATTACACCGCTTCTACTCAACCACCTTCTGTTTTCAGGTATCAAGACAGCGGACATGCATTTGAATCAATTGATTACAGTAGCACAGTTGCATCTTAAATCTGAAATTAGTCTAAATCACTAGTAATTAGGCCAATAATCGACGTGAACTTTTTTTATCTTTTCACTTATATTAATCAAAGTAACAATTTTATGATTAAAAACTAATTAAAAACATGATCATTGTTGAATTAGTCTAACATAATAATTTATATGACTTTAATAAATACACTTTATCACTGTCATGACCTAATTTTGATCATAAATTTTGTTAAAATAGTTCGATAAAAATTTAATAAAATATGTTTTTCAATAATTTTCGATCACAAAAATAATTAAAATTATAAGGAAGATTCATAAAATAAATATTACCAAAAGTATGTGAAAAGGTGTCCCAGATACTTGGTCCTCTTCCATCTTCCTTCACCGCTCCTTCAAACTGCAAACGAGATATATAATTTGCAATTTTACAGAGTAAGTTATTAGACAAGAAGCACCCAAAAAAGTTATTAAATTGTGGACAAAATGATTTTAGGGTTCAACGCAGAAAACCATGGAACTCCTGAAGAAAAATGCTCCTCTTTTATCTCTTTCAAAAATTGTTGAGTATAAAATAAAAGGGTAAATTTGAAGAAAGTAGCAAGTTTCATAAAATTTCAATTCCTAACATATTTTTAAGGATGAAATTAGGAGATTTTTAATTTATTTGAATAATTAACAGTAAAACTTTAACTAAAGAAACTTGATGAAACAAGCTTTCGTTTTCTAGCAGACCTGAAAAGCAGCAGAGGCTGTCCCAAACGTGAAACCTTTTGGAAAACTTGATCTGGATATGATCCCGGAAAAGCATGGCTTGGTCTCAAAAGCCAACAGAACCAGAATGAGCAAGGCAATGCCTTGCCTGCTGATCAGCAACATCTTAGTTCCAGGAATAGCAAAACAGAAAATTTCTAATGTTGGTGAATAGAGATTGATTTGGTTTTCTAAGAAGAGGGAACGAATCTTGATTGAGACGTGAAGAAGATATGAGAATATGCCATCTAGATCTTTATAAACGAGTTATTAAAATGAATTGCTCTTCCAAGTTCAACGCGTATGACTATTTGGAAAGATATAAGACTAGAAGGGCTATGCATGCGGCAAAAGTGGCGGAGAAATTGGAGTTCAAGGACAACTGCACTTCTGTCCTTATTGTCATAGTTTCAATCTCCAAATATCATACGCTCTAAGACAAAAGTTTGATTATCTGTAGTGATTCATTTGCTTGTCTAGCTTAATAATTCTTTTTTTCAACATTTCCCTCCTAGATTGATGATATGTTTCCTTGTTTTTAATTTTGCTTTGTCTTCCTATCCACTTCTTTGTTATATTCCTTACAATTGACATCAAACACCACAAATTGGCACATTTAGCACATTTAATTGGTGGCTTTTCCTTTCCTGTGTAACACAGAAAAGTAAATCAAAACTATATAATTAGGATGTTGCTAGTACTAATTAGTAGTCCCCATAAATTCATTATTTTATTAATATTATTATTGATCTCCAAATCTTTCTAAAGATAAAGAATTATAGCATTTTTGTGGTGATTAAATGTTACGTGGCACAAACAATGATACCCATTTTGAATAATGATAAAATAAGTTAAGAAAGAAAATAAAATTTTAATATTTCTTTTAAAATTAATGTTCTATAATATTTAATGAAATAATAATTTATAAAAATTAATTTGTATTTAAAAATAATATTTATTATAACACCCAAATTTTAATGTTGTGAAATATTCATTAAAGTGAGGAACAAATATTCACTTTTGGAAAAGGGTAAAGCTTTATTAAAACACTTTGTAGAATTAAAAGGTCTAAAGACCGTACCAAAGGACTAGGAACAAGAACAAACTTGCTAACCTACAAACTAGCTAAGCTAGTAATGCAAGTATCTTATAGCTAATTGTGCATTATTTACATAGAGACATAATTACGTATTTGAATGAGCTCTAATCAACATTTTGTTCTCATACTGGAGATACACTGGAGATGAATTTTATGGGTTAAAATCTACTCCCTAATAGCTTAAGTGATAGCTTGTAAGGTTATGATCCCATTGAACTTTAAATTCGAAAATACCATTCTATTTTTGAATAACCAAATTTGATAGACAGTTTTACTCAGCGCCAAAAGATAGGCTAACCAACCGCCTGCTTTCCTTTGATGGAATCTAGAAGATCATTCAATAAGATCATCTCACTTGCTAGATGGGGGTAAGTGATTACACAACTTTAGAATCTCAATCCAAATCTAGAAAATAGTAGGATAATTAAAGAATAAGTGTTGAATAGTTTCATTCTTATATTTGCAAATGGGATATATATCATAAATACTCTTAAACTTCAACTCTATCTAAAGTAGCAAGCTTTCCTTTTAAAGCTACATAATTGCTAAGGCTTTGGGTAAAGCTTGACGAAACCACAACAACTTGTGCCATTTCATCTTGGGGGGTTAGGGCCTAAGAAAGTTCCTATGTGAGGAGTTAGAGAAGTGACCAGATTGCTCTAAGGATCAACTAGGTTGATATCTTCTTCATCAAATCTTAGCTTGATGGCAATGCTTAGGTCAATGAGGTGACTTGAGTAATTCTCAAGAACTTCCTTAATTATTACTCCTAGTGGGATGATGTGCCATAGGTGAGTGGCAATTGGAGAGTGGATTATAGGATTTGAACCATTCCAAGAATCAAATCAGAAAGTAGTAGAAACCCCATTGTCAATAATCATCTTTATCCAAGGATGAATTTTGTCTCTAAGTCTTAGTATATAAAGCATTATCCAAGATATAAAAGTTGTAAGCTTGATGCACCATAAGTTAGAAGCTTTAATGTGAAATGTACGAATCCATTTCATTTATAAGGATTGTGTGTCCCACATTATTCTCCAAATTCTCTTATTAAATTGTGTTAAGTTTATAACCCTTGTTAGAATGATTCTCATCCCTCTTTCCGATTTAGGTAGACAAAAATGCCCCCATTTGACCTTAACCTTAGTAGATATCGCATCACGACTAGTCCAGATAAAATTTCCCAAAATATTGTCAGTGATATTAATGATTACCCTAGGGAACCAAATATGGGAAAGTAAGAAATTTATAAGATTGTTAAGGATAGAGACCAGAAGTTGTATTCTTCCTGCCATTGATAAAGATCTCTTGTAACAGTTAGAATTCTAGCTTTTAGTTTATCTATCAATGGTTTGAATTCAGTAATTGAGGGTCTTTTAGTGGAGATTGGAACTCCTAGGTACTTGATTAGGAGTATGGTAGCATTTATGCTTGTAATGCATCCAATAGGCTCATTTTATCCCTAGCTCTCTCGACTACTAGAAACTGGATATTTTGATAATTAGTTCATAGTCTAAATAGGTGCTTAAAGTATCTCAATATAGTTATAAATGTGCTAACAAAATTTGGCTTAGCTCTGGAAAAAAAGAATAAGATCATCAACAAAAGTGAGGTTTGTAATCTTCAGCTCTTTACATTTTGAATGATAGCTAAACTTCCGATCAACCTTAGCTCCTTTCTTGATCAAGAAGAATGATACTTCAATACATAGGGTGAAGAGGTAAGGAGATAATGATCTCCTTGCCTTAAAACTCTAATTCCAGAGAAGGATTTGGTAGGAATATCATTGATCAAGACTGTAAAAGAGGTAGTTTTAATGCATTGGGATATCTAGGATGTTAATTTTGAGGGAAATTGAAAGTTGTTATGGTGTCATTAACAAACCTCTAATCAAGTGAGTCAAAAGCCTTATTAAAATCAATTTTTATAGCACAATTTGCCTCAAGTTGCTACAATTGTAGCCCATAAGAAGCTCCTATACCATTAATATATTCTCTTAAGGACCTTTTTTAAAGTTAAATAAATTGTATTGAAGAATAAGCAAGATGAAAAGCCTTAGAAAGTACAAAATTATAAGCTAGTAAATTGACATAAATATACAATATTTTAATATTTAAGATAATAGTTTAGGATGAGTTGCAGGAATTGTTAGTAAAGAGTAATAACTAAAATCATAAAGACCACTGACTCCTTACATTACTTACAACTAGAATGTTACAATTATTGTATATAAGGATTTCCCTAATCCAATGTAATATTTTTTTAGTAAAGTAATGCTTATCCATTTTAGGTTTGTTGTGAATCATTACTCCTTTCCCTCCAAATGATGTAGAAATAATAACTAAAGGTAGTCTTAAGCACAATTAAATCATTATCTAACCTCTTAATCCATTTGACAACGCATTGGATAATATACTCCCAGGTTCTTACATCACAATGTAGTTTCAATGTATATTGTAAGCTAGACTAGATGGATTACAAATAGGGAAATTGAAAATATAGATATTATATTATTTTAGGTTTTTTCTATAGCACACATAGAGGATTAGGAGCTTTTACCCTATCCTTGGTCCAAAGCTTATTTTTTATGGCAAGCCAGAAGGTGGTAGCTACCTTAAGTACCAAGGTTTTAGACTAGATGAGTTTATACCAATAGACCTTAAGGGAATATGGTTTGAAGAAATCTGGATAAGATCTATTAGAGAAGCACATGGATCTATCCAATGTCTAGATGGTAATATCTTCCTCTACATTATCAGGCCTATAGTTAGGTAAGTTATTTGCAATGAGAGATATACTGCAATTTCAGGAATCTCTGGAGCTTATTTCAATAACTATCAATTTAATTTTTTCCAAATCAATGTTTAATCCTGACATATTTAGAAAATTATGTAATGAAGAGATGATAGCTTTAAGAGAGTTGTGATCATTACTACAAAATAGGAGCAGATTATCTATACACATTAAGGAGAAAATACCAAGTTGCTTGTAATTGTAATGGTATGTGAAACTTCCCATGTTTTTATATGTTTTTGTAAGATTCTGAAAAGAACTTCCATTGTTAAAGTGAATAGGTATGGGGATAATAGACCCACCTTCCTAATTCCTTTTACACCATGGAAAATTTGGGTTGTTTCTATCCATTAATCAAGGCACCAAATGAAGTAGTTGTGATGCAAGCTTTAATACAAGAGATGAATTGCTTAGGTAACCCAAATCAATCTAGGGAATTGAGTATGAACTACCAATCCAGTGTAGCAAATACTTTAAATATATCTATTTTGAGAAAATTGTGCCTAATCAAGGAGTTAGTATTATAGTCTCTGAATAATTCATGCACTAGAAGGAGATTATCCCCAATGTCTCTTCCACAAATGAAGGCTTATTGGCATGGATTAATCAGTGGGATTAAAGCCTATTTAAGCGTAGTTGTAAGTATATTCCCAATGATTTTGTATGTTGTGTTCTAGTAAGAAATAGGACAAAAGTCTTGCTGTTGGGGCCCGTTTTCGAGACCCAACTCTTAACTAACGAAACATATCATACGATCATACCTTAGCTAACATCGCTTCAATTTTTTTTTCAATCC
>JANVCL010000003.1:14355011-14367767 GCA_026546855.1 Erythroxylum incrassatum | reverse complement strand
TTCAATTATAAAGATGTTACCCACACTACATGCATATTGAAAACACTCATTTCATGCATTAACCTCCAAATATCATTTGTAAAACATGTAACACAACTTACTACATTCACTATCGATTCCTCATTTAATAATTCTAACGTCCAATCAAAGTTCGGGGTCCAACACTTGCAACGTCTCAGGAGCATGCTTTTTAGGTATGAAGCATAAGAAGGTTTTGTTCAATTATTTTAGCATTTTGTTATTTCTAAAATACTCTTGCACACAATCAATTTTGATGAAGGAACGTTATAAGTCATTAATAATTTTGACTATGATAGCTTTCAACCTCTCAACCAACAACTTAGAGATTACTTTGTATACTACATTGCAACAAAGTATACTACATTTGTATACTGGATGGTTTGCCGATGGCTCGGCCCGACTTCATATTCTTTTTAAAAAATTTAATAAAACAACGTCAATTAGTGCCTTCCCGTTGGGCCAATCAGTCGCGACCCATGACTTGGTCAACCCGAGCTGAGCCATATTTGTCATCTTGAGTTTCAGGTGAGAAGTTTGAGCCTAAACCTCTTATTAAGTTTGAAAACTAAAAGAAAAACTCGAGTCTAGCTCAAAGTTCAGTTAACTGGGTCTGGGAACAAATGTCATCCCTACACTAAATTTCTTCTTTTCCCTTTTAAGTTTTAAGATTCATATTTCAAAATTTAAGAGATTAAATAGAATGGTCAAAATGAAGAACTTTTAAAGATTATAATGTTCTTGAAAAATTCTTTGATAATCACTTATCTAATTAAGTTCTTTCAATCTTAATCAATATATTTAATTTAAAATACAAATATGTATTATGACATTACCTTTAATACCTTAACTTATTAAATATATCAGATTTTCAGCTATGGAATAAAAATAAAAAGAGAGAATATATGAATTTATGGAGATTGATAAATAATTAACTAATTTTAAAAATTAAAAAATTGAATTCAAATTTTAATTTAATCCAAAATGAATTGCTAAGTCTAGATCATTCATTTTTGCACTACTAATTTTAGATAGCTGTACCCTGTTCTATACCCCCAAAAAAAAGAATGGTCGGCTTGCTAGGTGACGAGTCGATAATAAGCCATTGATCACTTGGAATGATTAATGAGTTCGATAGCTAAATTGGAATAGGGCTACCAACTGAAAATGGTCCTGGTATGAAAGCAGAAAAATATTTTGATACATAAAAACTTGAGCCAAAGAAAATTTACAATCACATATTTCTTCTTCATTCTTCTTGATTTCAACTATAATAAACATTCATTTACAGTGAAATTGCAGCAGATGAATTAAATTTATTTTCCATTTGGGTGAAAGAATCATGCCTAGACAATGTCGTGTGCCTGCACATATCCTAGTGGTGTAAGTCTGTGTTTTTTCTTTGCCAATCTAAACTTGAAGTATTCAACTAGAAAGGAACTGCTTGAACCATTCAACAGAGGCCTTCGGGTATCTCTTAAGGTTGTGCCTGTAATCCACGAAGTAGAGACCAAACCTTGAAGTATAACCAGCTGACCACTCCCAGTTATCCGAGAAGGACCATACGAAATATCCCTTCACATTACACCCATCTTCCCTGCAAAATTTGGACCATCTCAATTTGTGATCAACAAACAAGAGACGTGTATGGAAGTATATGTTAAGATTTCGTACTTGATGGAAGCCAACAAGTTGGAGAGGTAGTCATGATGGTATTTGATCCTCTTCTCATCCTTCAGAGCATCTTTTAAGGGGATAAAGATGCTGTTTGGATCATCCATTCCTGGAAGCAACAAGAAATTATCCTTATAGAAATAACAGAAACAAAAGCGTGTCTTTGACACTTCAGATTTTCCGAGCCTCCTTGATTTGTTGATAATTTTTTGATGGCCTTAAAAGAATTTACCATTTTCTGTAACGTAAACTGGGAGGCTGCCATATCTTTCCTTGACGTATTTCATGATGCTTCTCATGCCCTCAGGTACTATGTACAACCATATTGAATTTGCCTGCAATGTTGTATGATTTATATTAGTCAGGATAAGTAAACCGAGAAGTAAATCTAGACTGGTTAGTGTTTATGAGTTACCCTGTCACCAATGGCTTTTCCATTTCTGAAGGCTGCAAGGAACACGTATTACCCTTAGTTAATGGCCAAGTTAGAGGGACTGGAAGTTGATTTTCAAAATGTACTGATCAAAATTAAAAAGAAACAGTGTTGGTGGAACTATATTTTATGGATCGCAGTCAACTTACGGAGGGATACGGTTCCAGTGTCTGCAAGAGTGTCGTTAAGAAGAAAACCGATTATGTTAGTTGAATTGTCTTTGGTATACCAGGTAGTGTAGTGGTTGATTCCAACAAAATCCAATGACCCTTTAATAAGAGAAGTCTCAGATTTGGAAAATTTAGGCAGCCTGTCTCCAACTCTGGTTCTCATTGAGCTTGGATAGTCTCCAAACATCAAAGGGTCAAGAAACCTAGTGTGGGGAAAACAACATAAGTTAAGAAAAACGAAATAAAATAGAGCAAATTGAAGACAGGAACACAAGAGGGAAAAAAAAACCAAAGTCAAGAAGCCAAAATATGTTCTCTCTCTCTCTCTTTTTTTTAATGTTAAGGACATATAAGAAAGTCAGAACAGAGCGTCTTAGTTATCATGGATACCAGCCAAGTTGAAATTCCTGTGCCCTTTTTGCAGCTTCAATGTCTTTTGTGGAGTTTGTTGCTGGCTCATACCAAATAACGTCAAATGATACACCAAGTATTCCACCTTGCTTTGCCTGCAAATATTTCGTGGAAAGCTTTGACTTCAAAAAAAAAAACCCAAATTTCGGATTTTAATTGATTAAAATATAGATTTCTTCTTAATTCGGTCTTCTTTTACCCTTTTTTTTTTACCTTATATTTCTTCCTATAAATATCTGAAACAGTTGCATAAGAAAGAATTGCATGGTGAGCTACTATGTAAGGCTCAGTTGCCGAGTTTCCTTCACTGCACATTAAACGTATGGAGCATCGTCCTGGAGCCTGTAGACCTGCATCATACCCCTGTACGGTGAATGTATGAGGCTCGTTGAAGACTATCCAGTGCTTTACTCTGTCACCAAATTTCTGAAAGCAAGTCTCTGCATAGGCGGCGAAGTCATTCCTGTGGAAAGTCTTAGGTCAAAAAGCATCATAGTTTGCAAACATGACAGTAAGACTAAGAATGGCCCTTACACTATCTGAGGGTTAAGCCATCCATTATATTTATCAGCTAAGGCTTGTGGAAGGTCCCAGTGGTACAGAGTCACATACGGCGTAATTCCTGCGCATGCACGTAGTAGCCAATTTGAAGGCTTAGTCGACTTCTGGTAATGGAATCTTTAATCATGACATTCCTAACCTGATTTTCCTGATCAAGGCATGTGAATTATTCCAAGGAAAGGCTAGGTAGAAAGAAACCTTTAGCAAGTAAAGCATCAATGAGCTTGTCATAGTGGTCAATTCCAGCTTGGTTGATTTGCCCTGTTCCATCTGTATAGAAGTTGCATGTGAGAAGGTTTTACCCTTTTTATTATCTGAATGTTTCTAGTGACTGAGCTTTTCGGATCCGGACAAGTAGAAGACCTTCCTGTTGACATGATATTGTTAACAGCAAACTTACCGGGATATATTCGACTCCAAGAAATTGAGAATCTGTAGGCATCCATGCCCATGTCCTTCATAAGGTCTATATCTTCCTGTTTCAAAGCAACAACGGAGTCATAACCCTAACCCACAGGGTGATCTTTTTTTTTTTAAAAGCCAATGTACACAAGAACAATATCCGGTTTGTTTCGCTGCATCTTAACATGGCTGCCATGCCGTTAGACGCGACTGTAATTTTACGAGAAGACATACATTAAAACGGTGATACTGATCCACAGCGACATCAGCATTACTAAAGTCAATTATTTTTCCTGCACAGCACGCCAACAGATTAGATCAGCTAGTTGATAACACAAATAAAACCATTGGCTTCAATGATGAGTAGCTTACAAATCAAATTGCTGACAAATGTAACATGTGGTTCTGCCTTGAGGAAGAAGATAGCAGATACAGAATTGACAGGCAAAAAGCAGAGTTTTTTTTTAATCTTGCATTTTATAAGGTAATAGACTTTAAATCCGAAGGAAAGCAACTTCAGTTTGCAATTAGGCCTACTTTAGACGGAGAAGACGTCAAGATATTACCATTAGTAGATCCTTAAAGCTTGGAGCCTTTGGAGTATTTTTCTCATGAAATTTAAAATTTTAAGACTACCAGGAACTAGTACTACATAACATAGACATTAGTATCTCTTATCTAACAAAATGCGAGGTCAAATTACATGTAGTAATCTTTGATTTTTAAGAAAACAATACCAAAGGTATGTGAAAATGTGTCCCAGATACTTGGTCCTCTTCCATCCTCTTTGACCGCTCCTTCGACCTGCAAACAGTATAAATAACCCATCATGTCATATCCACACCAAACATTATCAATGAAGATGATATAATAGCAAATAGTAGTAAAAGTTTTAGTTTACACGAGAGGGGTGTGTCAAAACTGAACATTTCAACTTAGAGAAGTCATCATGACATTTAATGACGTTTTTTAAAGTTTAGAACAAACAAAACAGTCCGAGCGGAATTAACAATCTTAGGTTGCTTAAATTATTCCATAAACTATTCTAAATATGTGGAGTGTCATGATTAGCTTGCCCGTTGCCTCGTTCAAGAAAGAATCATGGGAACTGAAAGCTAAATGAACGCCCAATCATAGTCAGATTTTATGAACTTGATCAACTAAAATTACGGACTATTTAATTAGCAACACAAAAGCAAAATTCGACAAAGATAATATTATTATGAAATAGGTATCTAAAAAAATTTACATAAGCTGTTTAATTATTGAAACCAAAATACAAAATTTATTATTTTAAAAAATATTAACCATTTTCTTTGATCTCTCTTGATATAACCATGCAAAATAAGTATTTATTCATCACTTATAACTGGAAGAAATATTAGGTTTTCTTTTTACCTGATAAGAAAATTATAATCAAGTTAAATGTGGTATGTACGCCAACAAAACAAATCGATTAAAGTTAGTACAAATTCTATCTATATGCCTCGAATATTGGATAAAGACCAAAGTTTGCCACGGAGGCCAAACACGGTTCTCAGAAATGTAACAGAGATTCCATATTTTAAGGAAAACAAGAAGAAACTTGAAACCCGTGAATGGTAACAGGTCCTCGATGACGGTTCGAGTACGTAGCTGTTGCTCGAGTTCGTGGCCATTATTTACTGTAACTGAATATCTTACATGTTGGCAAAGTTTATCCTCAGATTAGAAAAGAAAAGGATATGATTTTGTAACTCCTTGAATGTGAAATATCCATATGAGAATATTGTGGTTGCAAGTGCACTATCACAAAGACGTGTCCAGGTATCAGTTTCTTATCAGACAACTACAAGAGCCCAGAGTATAACATGATCTATAATGGCAGGTTGTGTCGTGATGGAAAAAATAATCTTAAGTATTGATTACTAGAAAGTGAGAAAACCAGAAACCAACTATACGGACTGCAAGTCAAGGGATTAGTAGAGATGAGGAGGCGAATTAAGGGGTTAGTTTCTCTTATTTGCTAAATATTAAAAGAAAAAATGAGCTTTTTGTTCGTTATTAAGACTCGAAGAGACAATAAACGAGTTTAATAAAAGAAGTTGAGAGCTTTGGATAACGATTCATACCTGAAAAGCAGCAGAAGCTGTCCCAAAGGTGAAACCTTTAGGAAAACTTGCTCTCGATATCACCTGGGAGAAGCATGTCTTGGTCTCAAATGCCAACAAAGCCAATGTGAGCAAGGCAATGCCTTGCCTGATGAGCACCATCTTCTTATACATGAGGGATAAAGAAACAGATGAGTTTGTAATGTTGATTGAGAGAGATAACGAGCTTCAGATCTATCTGTAGCAAGACAAGGATTGATTTGGATTAACCTTGTTCCGAGACTAATACATGAGATAATGGGCATATATATAGAAAGATATAAGTGTCAAATGTGTGAGGAGCAGAAGGTGTTGTGGAAGCAAGATGGGGATAAAGGGTTTGAGGGAATCTAAAATGGTGGGAAACAAGTGTAGATGGTGGGGTTATGGCAAATTCGAGTTCACACGTATAAAAGAGCCAGCTTTGGTTTGGAGATTCCAATTTCTTTATCTTAGCTTTTGGTCACTCCATAATTGCCGTTTGTTTGTTTCGGAATGATTTCTGTACGAGTTGTGCTTGAGGATATTATCAAATTAATTAGATCCCTTCTAAATAATAATAATAAGAAAACTAAAGTCAAAACTCATCTTTAAATGGTTAAATCAATTTAACAAGTAATTGATGCAAAATATTGGAATTTAATGTATTACTTTTGATAAATATCTTACCAATGGAATATGTACGCCGACACGGTAAAGATAATATTAATATATGCTACTTGGAGTCGGACCTTCGCCCTTAATTTGTAATCTATATGTGATTACTAGGTATATCATGATGGTAGCGAGTGCAACGGGGAAGAATGAGATCGATCCTTGCGGCGGTCAAATGATCAGGTGATTGATAACGAGTCTCCTGCTATGATATTTTGCACATGTGAACCTAAAAGCCTGAGTTTTAGTCTCACGTTCTGGAGTCCACTACAAACACTATTTTTCAAAAGATTAGCCACTTTTTCAGGGCACCCAAAGAACCATGCACTTCTTGCCACGTTTCGTAATTCTTACACAAAAGAAAACGTCAACTTCTAGTCCGTCAGCCAACTCCAATCGGCTAGTTCCTGTATTCAGATTTCCCTAATTGGATGTGCCTAAACCCAGAGATGACAGTAATGATTGCTATCAATACTTCAACATCCCAATGAGTGGGCTAGTAGAACTAGTGCGATGACACCCATATTCTTTATTTTCTTTAATTAGCATGATTACGTAGAGAAAAAGATCCATACATTTTAGCTATAACTCGGAGAAGAGTCTCATCATGCTTTCTTGTTGAGATGTTTTTTTTCCCCTCTCTTTTTTATGTTTGCCTTTCTCTTATAATGTCATTCATGGCTTCGTTGTGATGTTTTTTTTTTAAATGTATTCCTTTCTCTTATAATGTCAATCATGAATTTACAATTCCTCACGCAATTGTTTAGTTTTTTCTTCTTTTTTTTAATAAAAGAGATGGAATAATAAAATTTATAATATTATAATCACAAATTGCTGATAATAAAAAGTATTATCAATTTTAATTTCTATTTTACTTCATTATGATCAATGAAATAAAATTTTAACAAAAAATAATTTTAGATCAATACATTATCGTCGGAATTAATGTGTAATTTTCAAATTTTACCAACTAAAATCTTTGAGGTGCAAATAATTCTACATTAAATATATATTTTATCAATTAGCAAACTAATTCGAGTAGCACATTTAAGACATCTAAAACCATATATTCATTGGATTTGTTTTCTTAATGAAAAAAGATCATATAGCTAACAAACATGTCGTATGTGTGGGATGGTACAACTGAATTATGGGTGGTACTGTAACAGATAGGTGATGTCAAGACGACATGCATGTAAATAAGAATAATCTATTTCGCCGGGTCGATTGGAGTCAAGGAGTTCACACCAACTTTAAGGAATAATTTTCTTTCTTTATCTTCCAAGAAAATTAGAATTCATGAATATATATATACACACAATGATGCTTACGTCAAACCCTTTTGTGTATATGAATTCGTCACTTGAACCTTATTTTGTGGAGAACACCTTTAAGGCTAGGGGAAAATTGATACATGTATTGGACCATACTCACAATTCTTCAATATTCCGTTTCCAGCTAAACGCTGGCTGTCTGGATTTGCTTCATGACAAGGAGGATCATTAAAGCATCGACTAGTCATTTTCCTTTTAGTTTCCGGCACATATATATTCTTCGATTGGAGTCAAGGAGTTCACACCAAGTTAAGGAATAATTTTCTTTCTTTATCTTCCAAGAAAATTAGAATTCATGAATATATATATACACACACAGTGATGATTACGTCAAGCCCTTTTGTGTATATGAATTCATTACTTGAACCTTATTTTGTGGAGAGCACCTTTAACTTTAAGGCTAGGGGAAAACTGATACATGTATGTATTGGACCATACTCACAATTCTTCAATGTTCCGTTTCCAGCTAAACGCCGGCTGTCTGGATTTGCGTCATGACAAGGAGGATCATTAAAGCATCGACTAGTCATTTTCCTTTTAGTTTCCGCCTCATATTCTTTATCATCAACACGTCTGGGCAGCTAAATATGAATGTTTCAGGTCCCTCAGTATTGGATAAACTTCACCATTTCCGATCTTTTTTTAAGGGGTACCAAGTTGTTTAAACTTGGAAGCAATGCTAAGTGACGAACTTCGTCAGCATCACTGATTGATTTATTGGGATGTCGTGTTATTGTACCACAGTCCTAGCTAGAACTTGTAAGAAACGTTAAGTTTGTCAAATAATAATTATTATGCCTTGTAGCAATTTTCTAGTATCCCAAACTAGTCATTGAGGTTTGTTAATTCTAACTTATTTTGTGTTTTGACAACTGCGAGCTCAGAGCTGTGTGATGTTCAACAATTGAAAACGTAAACATTGTTGAAAATTGTTTTGGGGGTTGTTGATGACTTGAATCGTAATCTGTTTAATTTGACGGAAGAAATGTTCTTTAATGCTATCTGGATTAAGGCTCATTAATCTTTATTGAGTATATCCAATCCTTAGTTTTCCGATTATGTCTCTAAATTAGTGATTACAGCTTTGTCGATTAATGAAATAGCTGGACAGACACTCAGGAGGACGTTAATGACAAGGATTGGCGATACCCCATTCTATTTGTAATGTTCTTCCGACATAATTAAAATAATGCAATTACAGCTTGTTTGGTTAATTCATGGGTGCTCACGCCATCTTGATCGAACCAAATATATTTCTTTTTGTTTTCGTGCAAGTTTTTATATTGTACGTACGTACATATGCTGTGGATGAATGATGACTGTTGATAGGCATCTACCATAATACGTTATTTACATGCTTAACATAAGCGTATGGATATATATATATATATATAAATCTCCGTCATCATTCAATTCATATACCCAAGTTGATTCCACCTTGGACATTCAAATTACATGCTAACCTCGCAAATGGCTCTTGTTCTTGCTAATCCAGAACTGGCTCCTGCTAGTGGATAATGCTTGTTTTAGGATTATTTGTTGCTAATTTGAGACTCTCACTTATGTAACCTTATCGACCAACTGAAGGTAAACAACATATTACCTTACATGAACACAAAACTTGCGCACTTGGAAGTTGGCAAGTCAAAGAACGGATCTGAACGAAAAAAGAAACATAATAGTCACTTGTTATGAAATTGATATCTCAAGCCATGAGTATATACTAAATTATCTATCCATGTTAAACATTATCTTCAAGATAATAACAAAAAGTATTGAAGCAAATATAAATCCCAACCAGCTGCAATATGTCATAAATCTTAATTCAATGTTTGACTGACTCTATATAAAATTCAATGGTGTTTTATAAAACATACATCTTGAGCCATTCTAAACGTGACGTTTTGAAATTATCTTTTACAGGAAAACATACAGAGAATCTAATCTTTAAGAAAATGAGCAATATAGCACACAGGAGAAAAGGGTAGTTTGATGGAATGGTGATGGTTCCAAGATGATAGAATTCTATAAAAAAGGAACATGCTTAAAATTTAGATTGGGATGGATTTGTTAACTACCACGCATACGTACATTTTTATTCCCGAAGGGACATGGCTTTCACCAAATGTTGGAAAAAGTCAATTAGAAATCTCTAAAACCACTCAAGATTTGAATCTTTACATTTTACGTGCAAACTAAGAACTTTGGAGTTCCAAACAAAAAAAAGAAGTTATACATTTACCTCAAGTAATAAAACGTAAGAGTATATATCACTGGTAAATGAACAAAATCCTCACATGCAAGGCATTCCATTTTCAGAAACTTCTCCGTATTTCTTTAGAGAAGTTTTATTTTTAGTTCTTTGATTACAAGGAAAAACTAAAAATTAAACTTTGTAAGCTAAATAGGCAAAAAATGAAAATAGTCTTAAATAAAAAATGCACAATTAAACACAGTAGTTTAATAACCTCTCTTTCTCTCTCTCTCTTTAATTTGAAATTTGTGGAGAATCGAACAATCTCAATTTGACACATTGATTATGATGTAGTTAACTAGTTAAAGATTTGATAAAAACATCAATTAATTATGTGAAAAAGGGAACAAACAAAGGTTGACCAAAACCTTACTTTAAATGATCATGAATAATATGGCAATCAATGTAAACATGTTTGGTCCTCTCATGAAAAATCATGTTGGTAATAGTGTGAATGGTTGCTTGATTGTCACAATAAAAAAGAATGAATTTATGTAGCGGTTAAAAATTAGTAAATAAGTAAGAGATCCATAAGGGTTCATAAAGACAAGAATCCTTCAATATTCAGGTTTAACAAATGACCATGAAATAATATTATATTTTTTAGTCTTTCAAAAGATTAGAGCTCCACTAACAAACACACAAAACTCAGAGAACGAATTTTGAGTTATATTAAAAGCAATTCAATCTGCATCAAAATATGCAATAAGCTTAAAATCATTAACGTAAAAAAAAAATCCTTTATGAACAATTGCGTGGAGAAACTGCAAAAGATGATGAAGTTTTTTCCAAAGAGCAACATGTGATTGAAACCTAAATGACTCAGATACTGAAATGCACAACTTACATTTGTTCTAGTAAGATTAAGATATAATAATTAACTAATTAACCTCTGGTACTACTCTGGCTCCTTATACAAATAACCATCATATGTTGATAACTACAATCCTTTAAGAGGAAGAGATTGTGTACCCTTTAAATCACTAAGTCCAACTACCACCAAATGTCTTGAACAAATTTATCTTGACTCAGAAAAGTACCTTAAACATATATGACAATCTCAAGTCCTAGAAAGTACTTAATGTAGCTCGAGTCTTTGATTGTGAGCTTATGATCTAAAGTTGTCATTACTTGTTGTATTGCAGCTTCATTAGTTCTAGTAATCACCATATTATCACCATAAATTAGTAAAGCCAAAAATTCAATTCTATTGGTTCTAGTAAACAAGTAGTAATCATTCTTAGGTTGCATAAAACCCAAAGAAATTGAGAGTTTGGTAAATTTTAAATTTTATTATCGAGATGCTTGCTTTAAGTCATAAAAGGACCTTTCTAAAAGACACGCGTCATTTGTATTGGCCTTCTCATATCCTTCAGGTAACATCATGTACACTTTATCATCTAAAATATCATAAAGAAGACGTAATTGATGTCGACCTATTAACATGGGCAAAAAAACAGCCTAATGGTAATTGTTTTTGTAATAAAAGAAATTATAGCTTTATAATCAAGAGCTTTCATTTGATTACATCCCTTTGTAACCATCTTGCTTTGAATTTACCCACCTTACTATCAACACGATACTTCTCCTTGTAAACCCATTTCCTCCTTATTGCGTTTTTATTTGCAATTAATGGAACCAGTTCCAAATATTGTTTCTCTTTAGAATATCCAATTCTTGTTATATTGCTTGAATCCATCTAACATCTCTTAAAACTTCTATATAGGTCATGGGTTTCTATGCCATAGACATATTAGTAACAATGTTATGACTACCATATCAGTACTGGTACCAAATTTGGTTATGGTACAATATACTGTACCAGTACTGATCAATATCGAGTAATGTTTCAAATAATTTTTAAATTTTATAAAGTAGTCCCTAGATTTTTTTAAATTACAAAATAATCCTTAATATATTGTACCGTATAATTTATAATTTTATATCAAACTTATCTAAACAATCATAATAATAGAAATTTAAAATAACAACAATTTATTTATTTTATTAATAGTATTTTTCACATATAAATAATAATCATAATTAATATGAAAAAATATCATTTAATCATCATGCAAATATAAAATTAAAAGCAATACAAAGTATTTAACAAATTACAATTTAATCATATAAAAAATAATAATTACATCAAAACATCAAACAAAAAGAATAATTTTTTACCGATATATTATTAACAATAGCTTGATATTGGAGTTTAACGATTTGGGTTTCATTATTGGATAAAAGTTTGTCACATACTCGATAGGTGGACTTTAGATGTAACACTAATTATTCAAATTATTTTTTAAAATCCAAATAATTTAATTTTGTGACTTAATCTACGAAATAAATAAGTTGGCTAGTTTATACATGTTTAGTCAATATAATTTCAAAAATAAAGAAAAAGAAAAGAAATTACCTTAACTTTTGTGTATCATCATCATCATCATCATCTAGTCTGAAGTCTCGCAATAAAGCGGGGTCTAGGGAGGTCTAATAGTATGCAGTCTTACGCTTACATAGTAGAGAGACTGTTTCTGATAGACCCACATACAAATAAGATAATATAAGAATGATGCAAGTTTGAGAGAGAAAAGGCAAACTAACACGCAAGAAATACGTAAAAAGGCAATTTAAGCCATAATAATAATAATAATAATAATAATAATAATAATAATAATAATAATAATAATAATAATAATAATAATAATAATAA